>BRZM01003569.1:7950402-8202939 GCA_033238685.1 Lates japonicus
TCAGTATACGAGAAGGTCAGTGAAATGAAGTGAAAAATCATTCAGCTGTGATCAGATGCTCTTTCAGAGCACAACTCCTCCTCATAGCTTATTTTTTATTAATGTTTTCAAGTACAATCAACAAGTCCAAGTACAGTGATAGCAAACTGGATTGGTTTAAAAGTCGATGCCTGTGCTTTGCTCCTTTCCTCCCTTTCCTCTGTCTTGGTTTCTATCTTGGTTCCTATCAGGCAACGCCCCAGTCAAAGACATCCTTTTCCTTTTTTTTTTTTAGTGTTGCCATGGAAACTGTGTGGGCATCTCTATCAAACAAGATAACAGGAGCAAAAATAAGAACGTGAAAGAGAGAGGTGTGTGTGGTAGAGAGACAGGTGTATGTTTGTGTATTGGCGTGTGTCAGTGAGGAAGGTGTGTGTGTGTGAGGGGGAGGGTCGGGAGCGAAAAAGTAAGAGTCGAGAGGCAGAAAGGAATCAGCTGTCTGTAGTGGCTCTTGTGTAAGTGGAATGTATGTGCAAACACTGAAACACGACTGACTCACTGACTGTGCTGCTTTCCAACTGTCAAGAAAGTGTTGTAAATCTTTCAAATGTTGCAAAAACTTAAATGTGAATCAGGGGCCTTTTCGGCTGCTGAAATGAGTACTTTTTTGCCATAAACACCATGACAGGTTGTTTAAATGGGGAGGTAAACAGTTTTTTTTTTAGGAATTGCTTTGTTTTACAAACAGACACTTGTGAATCAGCGTTTATTATATCATATTTGTTTGGTCATGCATTGCAGCTATAGCTCTATGAGAAGAGGCAGGTGATACTAACCCTGTCATCCTCCTCCTTAAATTGTTGAATTTGTGTATACTGGGTTAGTGTAGGAGACCATTATACAGTTTGGAGGTATGGAAATGTACTGGGAAAATAACCTAAATTCATTGAACCTGTCATCTCAGGTTCAGTGATCTTAACTCAGTTAATTTTACATTTTCAAAACTCATGAGACAACTTTGGGCAGCACAGTGGTGCAGTGGTTAGCAATGTCACCTCACAGCCTCACTGAGTTTGAGCACTGGTACGCCTGGGGCTTTTCTGTATGGAGTTTGCATGTTCTTCCTGTGCCTATGTGGTTTCTCTCCGGGTACTCCGGTTTTCTCCCACAGTCCAAAGACATGCAAGTTAGGTTAACTGATTACACCAAAAATGTATCAGTTTAGTCAGAAGTTTTAAATGGATTGTATTCAGAACTTTGTAAAGTTTCAAAATCAGAATAATCAGTCAAAAAGGAGGTGATGTGTTCCTTTTTCCTCTTAAACCACGAATGCAACAGAAAGAACTATTTCACTGTATTCAAAAATGACTGTAGCACAAAACAAAAATGTCACCAAATGCAAAAATGTGCCCCTATTTCTTCAATAATGAAAATAGAATTACTGTGCACATTTCCACACATTTTTCCTACCTGTTTGGGTCCTGGATTAAGCCTGTGACAACACTATTGGCATGACAGTTGAAAGTCTTTTAATCCAAAAGTGTTAGTGTTAAATCATGAATGCATATTCTGGCCAGCTCTTGATGATCTTAAGGAAAGTGTGGTAGTATAAAAGGTTGTAATAACAGCACCCTTGTGGTCTGTGTATGCAGGGTGGCCTGAGGGAAAGCTTCATTCTCAGCCTGAATGATTTCCCTAATGGAAACCTGGCTCCTAACTCAGTGACAGAAGTCAATATATGGTAGGTGCCCAGAAACACAGCCTTCTAGTGGCTACTGAACTGCAGAGGAATAAAGTAATTTGCTCATGCACACTCTAGCATTAGCTGATGAGGGAGCCATTTCTCTGCTTTGTAAAAAAAAAAATCAAACCTACAACTCTGAAAACAGACTCCCCTTACTAATGCACCATGGATTAGAAATATCAACAACCCTATGCGTTGGAACTCCTTTGGATCAGCACACCCTTTGTAGACCAACCCATCAGGTCAAAGGAGCTGAGGGTCGAAGGTTACTGACTCCTGCCAGGGACCATTGGCTTTGAAGTCACATCAGATGATAGTGAAAGAACATGGAGAAAGGTCATAGAATGGGATTACAGCACAGAGCACAGGCGTCCCACCCATCATGACTGCCTTGTGATGAGCCTCTCAAAAGTTGATTTACAAGGGAACAGGTATTTCATTAAAGCAGGTTAGAACAGTGCAAGTAACTACTGCAAGTAAATCTTGGTTTCAGTGTTATCTATCACACATAGTACACAAGTGCTGCTTTTGTCATGTATATCAAAGTGGCAATGCACTATAAAAAAAAAAGACAAAGTAAGTCCTAACCCTACCCTGGGGGGGTGTCTATGTGGTGTGGTGGGAGCACTATCCTGCTGGGGGAGGCCCCTGACATTGGGGAGTGTTGTTGCCATTGGATGGGTGTATGCTTGGTTTGTGACAATATTCAGGTGGATGGTACGTGACAAAGTAACGTCCAAATGAATGTCAGGACCAAAGGTTCCTCAGCAGAACATTGTGTTATAACGAGATGATCAATGTTATTCACTTCGTCCACCAGTGGTCATAATGTTATGGCTGAGCGGCGTATAGAGACAAACAACCATTTACACTCACATTCACACCTACAGGCAATTTAGAGTCACCAATTAACCTAACCTACATGTCTTTGGGCTGTAGGAGGAAGCTAGAGTACCTGGAGAGAATGCAAACACAGGGAGAACATGTAAACTCCTCTTGCTTCTCAGGAAAAACCTGCAGATTGTCAAAACACACCATAATACAAAAAATAGAAAATTGTAAAAGTAATTTTTTTTTATGTCTGTGTGTTTGCTTTTTCAGTGACAATGCCAATACAACTTTTTCCAATACAAATATGTCAATGCCTTTTTCAGATCAGGTTTTATTTTCAGTGTCAAAATTTAGCTCCATGTAAAACATTTTAATTTAAACATTGCTTGTGTAACAACACAAAACATTTCATAAAGCATCACAATATGATTAGGAGGCTTGCTTGGGTGAAGGCACATTCAATAAGACTGTGAGTGTTTCAGAAAAGAAAATGTAATTGTAATTCAAATGTGGACCAATGTATGGATATTTCACTACTAATGTTTGAGTGAAATGATACTCTCTCTCTCTCTCTCTCTTGTCAGTGGGGCTCAGCTGCTGCATAGAGGCCATCTCAGCTGTACAGCTATAAATAAACCAGTGTATCATGCTGTTACCTGAATGTCACACCATAAGTGCACAATATAGGATTTTTATCATCCAGGCAACAGAGAAGGCCAGGCATTTGTTTAATCTCATCTGGATTTGAGGGCTTTGCAATGATTTGTGTTTGTGCTTTTTTTTTTTTTTTAACAGTATCATTTGAGCTCCCCTACTGCAATGTCTGTGCTGCTCAAAACACAGCATCACTTTGCTTAGTGATGCAGATTGTTAATTTAACACAAGATGGAAAACCATATAATCTAATGTGATGGCAGCATTGTATTTTCACGCTGTTCATGCTGTTTGAGGTGAATTGAGGCTGCCAAAACAGCAAAACTCACCTGCTTATGGACTTGTTGTGTATTGTTTTTTTGTTTCTAATGAAACTGGTCATTAGGCAAATAACATTACTATGTGCTAAGACACTATAACCCTATAACTCAACCCTAAAACTTTAAAACTTTGAGTGGAATGATATGGTACTTCACAATTGTGGCATATGTCTTAAATCTTTGCTATCCTAACAGCACTGAATTTGCCTTTTCCTCTGTGTATCATTTTCTTCTACAGGATTTAATTTTGGACT
Source organism: Lates japonicus (assembly GCA_033238685.1). Taxonomy (NCBI): domain Eukaryota; kingdom Metazoa; phylum Chordata; class Actinopteri; family Centropomidae; genus Lates; species Lates japonicus. Next base: position 7,954,185 of record BRZM01003569.1, read on the forward strand.
TTGTATTATTTTCCATGACATACAGTACTTGCACATTGTTACATCATTCGTAATCAGAAAAACCTTTGTTTTCTTGGACATGTGTACACATAGCTCAAATCAAAACAAGACACTGGCAAAATTATTTAGTTTATAGCACAAACACATGTGGATATGTGACCAAATAATTTTTAATGGCTGCATGAACTTAATTGAACCCAAGCTGCATTCAGTCCACCCTAAATAAGACTGCACAACACTCCAGATACATGAGGGGCATCATCTGTCAGGGGCTGTATGTACATTCTCTCTGCTGCAGAATGCGGTTTGTTGCCAGGAGCGGGTGGTGGTGATGGTTGCTTGCTGAGAGCCTCAGCCATTGTTTACAATACAAGAAGTTAGAATATGCACTCTTAGCAGTGCTACAGCTTGAGGGCAGTCCCAACGCTGCTGTGGATTGCTATCGCAAAGTAACAAGACTGGCCAGCTGGGCTGGGGCTAGCTGGTTAGTATGCTTACTTCTGTAGAAGAAAAAATTAGACAGAAATAGGAGCAAAACAAGAGTTAACATTGCTGTTGCTTTCCACCACTGGAGACAACTCTTGGCAAGTAAAGGAATGAAGTTTGATGCTGAACTCACAACGTTTCCTCAAGACGAGTGAATAAACAGCTGTTATTGCTATGCCGTGATAGCAAAAACGTACATATAGCCCCTTTAATCATGGCTTTACATCATGGGATGTGCTGCAATTCTTGTCCATGGGTAATGATTTAAAATGTTTTAAAAAACAGCAGTATCTTTGAAATTACACTATAACAGTAACTTGTATAGCAGCAACGAGTATTGCAAAGGTTCTGTACAATTACTGTATATATTTGGACACATTTATATCAGCACAATATTAAAAACACAGTTAAAAAAAAAGGCAGTTTGTATGATTGCCTGTAAGTAACTAATTTTAACTACAACATAATATTTCTTTACTTCACCAATTTGTAAACTGATGCCTAAATCCAACTCTCTTTTGAGAGGCAAATCATAACACTTCTGCCCATGAACCTGGTGGGATCCATATTTTGTGGTATGTTTGTTTCTGGCATTTTAGCAAGGTAAGGAAGATACACAGCACAGAGAGACTGAATCCCAGCTGTCAGCAAGAGGAATCAATGAGTGAGAAACAGAGAGAGAGAGAAAAGGAGAAAGAGACTGAGAAGGAGGGATTGTTACAAGCAGGTGCAGCAGAAACCACATCAAGTGTCCAGAAAACAGAACAGTTTGTCCCAGATTTGGAGGGAACAACAGAGCCTTCCTCCAACTAAAAATTGTCACAAAACATCTTTATTAGATTTCATTATTCTGCTTCATCTTTTCTGGATCTGCCTTGTATTTTTCTGTGTTGAGAGCTACTTTAAAAGAACAAAAGCATTTTAATCATCAATTTAGTTGTTACTTAGGAACAAATTGCTCAAATCTTAAATTAAATGTTGCTCTTAGATTTGGATTATTTACTTTTATTAATCTACATTTAAGGATGTTTCCATTGTTCCAAATGATGTACATGCTCAAATTTATGTGATAAGAATGTACTATAAAACAGATTAAGCTTGTACTGTAAGACAGATTAAAATAGGCAATTATGCGATACTGGTTAACATGGGTAACATTACAACTCCCTTAGAGTATTTTTTTTTTTTTTTTGCTCTTGCATTGATTTCTTGTCTTGTATATCTTCTTATATTACAATTATTATTAAACATATTTAAATGCAAAATCTCTATAACTAATGAAGGTCTCACATTTTCAAAATTAAGTAATGTAATATTTCAGTGCATAACATGTCTCCTTGCAGCACAAAGGCTGGGTTATTACCTGAGAAACAATGGACTTTTTAGCTTTGATTAAATGAGTTCTAAAGACCATGAACTTTGGTTAATTGGTTATTTGCTTCTTTTAAGTTTTGAGTGAACTGGAAATTAACCTTAAGCTCTAGAGGGGTTTAATACAGATTTGGACATGCTGTCATGTAAGGGGAAAAAAAAACACTAAGAACTGTTACATTTTCACATCAGGGATTCAATTTGTACTCCAATCCAAGGCAATTCTGATAAACACCTCTGACAAAAATCAAATGTAGTTAAGGTTGAATCTGTGACGTATCACTTATGGAGAGGTCTCGCTTATAAGCAGGCCACACGACAACCCAAGGCCGTTTCGTGTATTGAGCCAGACTGCATTCATGCTACATTAAAAGGTTATTTTTCCCACACTGATATTAAAAGGAAATAATCAAGAACACTCCTCTTACAGGGGTGTCTGCGGTTGGTATTGCCTCTAAGAGAAGACAAACAGCTCTCTTTGTTTCTAGTCTGTGTGCTTGTGTTTGCACCTTTTGTTGTCCTCTCAGAACTTGACATGTCACACATTTCTATTGTGAGCTCTTATTTTGATTAGTAATGTTGCAGAAACACAATGGTTCATTCTTTTGCCTGCATGGTTTATGGGTGTAGACCAGACCTTTACTTGACCTTTGCGTAAAGAGCCTTTTTGTTAAGGCTATGTTTGTACTGGACCCAAAAGCAGACTCAGAGACAGGGTCGTGATTATGGTAAAAGGATTTAATGAAGACAGGTTAGACGAAAGCAGAGGACAGTAAGGCAGGTGAGTGAGGGGGGGTGACAGAGACTGGCTGGAGGTTTGCTGGGTGAATGATGGGCTGACAGAGCAACAGGCTGAAGCAGCATGCAGGGAGGTGGCAGGGCAGCGTAACTGACACAGGAGATCACTAAGACCTAGGTGAAAATATGTTAGAATGAGCGCAAATAGACTGAGTTTCAAAACTGAGCAGCTGAGAGTTTCAAAACCACTGAGATGGCAGAACACTCTGGCAACGAGTGAGAAGAAAGCAGGGGTTCTTGTGCTGAGTGTTGATGACGAGCAGGTGTAGACATGAACCAGGTGCTTGATGGGATGAGCTACACCCCCTACACACACACACACACACACACACACACACACACACACACATACATACATACACTGAGACTCAGTGTATGTGACATAGGGAAAACCTGAAGTCACAGTTGGAGCTGTGACATTTTAACTACTTGACCAAACCACCTCAGTTGACTCCCTTCAAACCAAAGGAGCAGCACCTTTATTTCAAGCCCCCTCCAGGGGTCAGAACTCCTCTCTAAGGCTGAGCCCATCCACCCCACGAAAGAAACTCATTTCAGCTGCTTGTATCAGCAATCTCATTCTTTCGGTCAATACCCAAAGCTCACGATCACAGGTGACAGCCGCACCATAGATCGATCACCACAACAGTCTAATACAACAGTAGTAAATTTACAGCAGTAGCTTACTTGCCATGACGCAACCATCAGTACTATTAGACCACTATGGAAGACAACTGCATGAGTAAATGTGTAAAGAATTTTACTTTTAATCATAGACTTGCAACCTGGCAACTCAAAAGTTCTTTGTATTTATTGGGGAGACCTTATGCAGGTTGTATTATTGTACAAATCTTGTAGCTTGAAGAATACAATGCAAAAAGATCTATTCTTTGCACTTAATGAGTCATATCCAACAGTAAATGAGGTATATTTAGGAAAAAATCAACCGTTTGAAGACGTTTCTCAAAGAGTAAGGTAAGTTACTGCACTAGAATTAAAAAATTACATTTGGAAACGTTGAACAACTTTTTAAAACCTGTTTTAAGTATTTTAGGAAAATAAGACTTTAAATGACTCAACAGACACACTCTACAGATGCACTCCAGTGAGCAAATGGAGAAATACATCGACTGTACATGACATCACTCAGTCTGGTATTTCAGTAAAACGGATGAATGAAAATTGCATACGTTTCTACTCTTAAACTTATTTTAATGATGATATATGATGATGATGATATATAGAGTAAATTAAGGAAATGTGATGTCGAAAGAATTCTAAGTCTTGAAATAATGGCGACAGTTTCAAAAAGGTGGGGCAACTCAGTTAATGATGAGAGCAGCATTTCGCGTGTGCTGTAAACTCAGTGTGTTTCATATTGCAGGCTTGAGCGTTATATTTCACCAGCTTGCTTGTTGTCACATCTCTCACCTAGTCTCAAGCCGATATCATGACTTCCTTTTAGTGGCTTGTGACACGTAATAAATTGAAGTGAAACATGTCACGTTGAAAGGCCTCCACCATGTCGGCCTAGTTTTGTTCTTTATCTCAACAGCAGACGGCGGGCTGGGAGCTGCTGTGTGGCATCGTTCTGACAGGCAGCCTTGCCAATGAGCTAGTGCCATCCAGACTCATTATTCCCCCCCTCAACCTACTTTGCCGCTTTGACAAATGTGTCTGTCTTGTGTCTTCCATTTCAGAGGGAGCCCCTGAGTTGTTGAATGCATCAGCCAGTAAACACTCAAGCCAGTTGTGAGGCACTCTGTTGTCGATGGATTGTCACCGTATTGCTGATGAATTGGCAAGTGTTCTCAAGTCTTGTAATTCTTTGGGTGATTATTATAAACCAAGAATAAAGACATGGAGTTTTAAAATTGTTGGGGTTGTAAAAAAAAGAAAAATGTAAACAAATCTAAACCAAGAGAGCAGTCAGTCAGTCAAGTATTTATGGTAACTGCATCAATCCTTAAGAAGTACATTTTCTCTCTGCAAACGAGTCTCTTGTCTCATAGACATAATCAGTTAAACAGATCTAAACAGTGGTTTCTTTTTAATCTTTGCAGTTCCTGACATGCCTGCAAAGTTGATGTATTTGCAAATGTCATGATGCTGTGATATCTGCTTTGTGTCACATTACCCCCTTGTCAGGGATCCCGTTTCCATGGTAACAGCTTTGGGGACCCTTGTGTTCTTGATAAAGATAACTACCAGGGCTAATGACTGGCATATTTATATGTATCTTCCCAGCCTCGGACACAGCAATAACACTTGACTATGACTCCTGGTGTACAATACAGTACAAGATATTATTGATTATTATTATTATTTGAGACAGACTAACTCATACTGTTGTAGATTAAAATTCTTCACCATTCAAATTAACATAATTTTGAGAATCAGTTAGTTGGGTAGTTACCATAAGAGCTGGCATAGCAACCAATAAGTCATTGCGTAATTGAAAGTAACCTGACTGATTAAAAATAGATATTGGATAAAATGTCCTCCAAATGCCACCTCCATTAAAGTGTTGATTTTTTTCTTCTTCTAACCAGCTTTAATCAGAAAGTGAGTACTGTGACATCCTGTCAGAGGTTGCACGTCAAGAAAGTGTTTGCACACACATTTTCCACAGTTTGTGCTTAGGTGTCCGTGTGCACAGCAGTCTTCCAGTCGCATGAAATATACTTTTCATTATAGAGGAGGCAGCTTTTTTTTTTTTTCTCACAGCAAAAACCTCAAACAGCAACTGTATCCCGGTGGAAGAGCTTCACTCTTAGTGCTTCACACAAAAACGTTGCCTCATTTCCTGCACATTCTCAGTCTTACTGCCACTTTTTCAAGTCCAATCCAATCGAATGAGCTCTTTCCTCCTTTTCTCCTTCTCTCCTCTTTTTTTCTACTTTCTTCTGAGGTGAGGGTTGGTAGTTACTGTCTATTTTTAGCTTTAGCTGCATTGCCTTTTAGCTTTAGACTCTTTCACTTAGATGCATTTTTTTTCTCATGCACAATGATCCTTTAGCTCTTTCTTGTTCACTGGCATTCCTCAGGGGATGGAGCTATGGAGCAGTTGGAGGAGTTTGGCAAAAAAAGAGAACTTTTCTTAACTACAACTAAGGCATGTGTTCGGAAAGTAACAGCAAAGGATAAGAACTCTGTGCTGGGATATCATCTCAGGAGGGTGTCTGTCACGTATGCAGGGATTGGTGTTACATACTTGCCGAGTTGCTCAATGTGTCTGAGTGCCATGTGTTGTGTGTTATGATTGAGAGGGATTTGAGAACATGCCCAGATGGTGCTGTCTTCCTTTTCTTTCTGCAAGCAACTGGTGAATTCAGGATGGTTTCAAGTGATCAAATAATGACCACATTTTCTTTTAAAACGCACCCAAGATTGTCAGCAGGTTATAGAGACAGTGCCACAACAGGAAGGTTGCTTGGAAAACATGAGCCACTTTCAATTCTAAGTACACACTAAATAAATTGGAAGGTGCAAATGCAGGAAGAGGAATGCAGCGTCAACTTATCAGCACAAACTAAAGCAAATATATGATTAAAACTCTGTATTGTGCCAAAAGAAAAGTCAACTTCAGTGGTATTATGTAGGTATAGGAAGCTATTATGTTTCAGTAGTTTTCTCCAGAGAGGACATCAGTCAATATTAATTTCTAAATGCAGAATAAACTGTTACATTTAGAAAAGTGTAGAACAAATTGGTTTTATTTTCAAGGGACCTACACTGCCTTATCCTTATTTAAAGAAATCAGTAAAATTATATCTCAAGTAATTATAATGGGTTGGAATATACAATAGATATGGCTTGTTTCTGCTACAACACGTGTTGACAGATCAGGTATAGGCTGATTAGTAACGTGATTTGTTACGTCTGCACTGTACAGCAAGTAGGGTGTACTGAACATGGCGAACTGGTGTGCTGTATATTAAACAGTAAGGGTCAAAATGTGTAACTACAGCTATAATGGCTAAAATAATAGTTACTGCCAGTTAGATTCTGCCTCAGAGCACCAAGGGTTATATCAACAAGTGGCCATTGAGGGACAGGATACCAAGAAGACACTTATGGATCCCTCCTTCTGGCAACAGCTTCATTAATCACACCCCCAATCGATGGCTGCTCAGGAAACAGGGGCTGCCCAGTGCTTCCCACTAACAAACAACACTAGATTTTTCCCTGTTCCATTTCTCACTTGTTGTATCTTTGACCCAGTTTGTCTCTAAATGTGATTTTACTCTTTGCTGAACACCCAAGTGTGAAAGCTCTGATGTTTCAGAGGATATATTGGAGAGAATAATCCACACTGTGGCAATGAAAAGCCATTAGTCCAGAGCAGACAGTCACTCATGGGTACAACATAGTATATTATACAGTATTGCCTGTAGGTGAGCTCTTTCTTTGTGTTTTACCACTGAAAACCAATGTGCAGGACACCACTGTTAGTGTCCTTGTTAGGGATACTTTGGGCACATCTCTTACACATTACATGCATCACTATTGAACTTGTGCAACCTTGTCCACAGATTCACACTCATAAACACACTGTCATTGTTCCATAGTTTCTGTTTCATAGCTCTCATAATAGTGCGATTGTACCATAACACTGATAATAGTGCCTCTTTTCTGCTGATTATATCTTATCCTTTGTTAGTGTTGTGGATTGTCTCACTTCCCTTCAACTCAGATAAATGTTATGGGTCCCAAAGCTGGCCAATGAGCCATGAAGCACGCCTGATTAATTGAAAAATCTAAAGAGATAAAGACCAGACTGCTGCTAAACTGAGGAGCACAAAAGGTAATGAAGAGATAAAGGCAGCAGTGCTGCAAAAATAAGCGGTGAAAAAAATAGTAGACAAAAGCACTAATAAAAGTGAGGGTAGATGTTAGACGTTTCTAGAATATTTAAGATTAGATTATTAAAGATTATACTAGGACATAGAGGCCCAGTGTATCTCTAAGTATCATATGTAACATACTCACAGTAATTGTCAAGGCCACATTTTCCTACAGATTGTTTGCCAATGTCATGGACAATGGACAATGAATAATAACTCTCATTCCCCTGTACTGGAACAAACACAGAGCTGTAAGCGGTTAGTGGACAGCTGGCTAGGTGCAGATTGAATGAAGTGAGGACAAATTCGGACATTGCCTGGGCTCATGTACGTGGTATGAAGCTGGTATAGTTGCAAAGCTTTGTATCAATTAATTTCCCTAAACTCAATGACCCAAAGAAGTAAAATGTATAGTCTACAATGTCTATTGTCTCCCTAGAAAATCCACACTGCTGGATAGATAAACCAAAGTGCTGGAAAAATCTAAATTCTGACTGGACCAAAGTGGTTTATTGATTGAATATATATAAACATTGTGCAACTTCTTCCTGCACTGATACTGAATGTTGGCATTGTGCATAATGTGGTACAGGGTAATCCAATATGATTGTAATTCCCAAATTCCCTGATTGGGGTGTCCGCTTTCCTCATTATTGCCAATTTAAAATGCACTTAAATGTATATTTCAATTAAAATATCTACACAGTATTGTGTATCTATATTGTGTAACTGATCAGCAAAGTAGTACATTCAAATACTTCCCAGTGCTCTTGCTCTTAACTAGTACCATTTCTGATATACTGTAAAAATGTGGCACCTTCAGTTTATCTGAGTTCTATCAGAAGCTCTGTGAACCCCTACAGATATCCTAATGAACAAGTTGCATAGATGCTGTGGAGTGACTGAAACAATTCAAAGACATGTGGGGGAAGGTTGATCCAAATCAAAAAAGGGCTGGAAATATGCTCAAAGAAACAACCTCCTGTTGAGACACCTGCGCGTTGTCAATGATCCACACTTGCCAATTGCCTGTTCGTACTTTAGATAGATCTTTGAAAGATGGAGAGATAGAGGATTTGATGAGGCTTCTGTTCGCTTAGTTCAGATTTTCTTCAGCGGTAGGTACCCCACCGTGTAGCAGCTCATCTCTGACATGGATTTAAAGGCAAACAACATGTGGAAGCCCTGGCGGTTTTACTTTGCCCGCACAACCTCTTCCCTCCCCTCATCTCCCTTTACTTTATCACCTCATTACTGTGCAGTCCTGGAGGATTCTTCAAGGTGTCGTAGGTGTAACACATCCAGATGCATGTTTCACACATCCAGATGCATGTTTTTTCACCATGTGCTGTTGTGGTACTTCTGGAGCTGCAGCCAAGTGAGACACAGTATGGCTTACAGTATTTAGCTGCAGTGCTCCTGGAGCATTTTAAACACAGGTTGTGTAGGAAGAAAAGCCAAAAGAAGAAAAGGTTTCAAACTAAAACTGTCTTCGGTACCCCATTGTGACTTTTGAATCCCCTCTCAGGAGAATGTGCCCCTTCTACTTATATTCAAACACAACAAAACACCGGGGGACCAGAGTTAAGAAGCTGTGTACAGAGCAGTGGTTTGACAGCAGGAACTGTCAGATGGCATCTTTATTACATTACATGAGGAGTCCTGGAGGACTCTGAAGCATCTGTTTCTCTTTCTTGCTGCCACTTCAGTCATATAGAAATGAACCAACTTCACCCATTTGACAGAAGAGGACACAGTGTAGAGGAACAATATAATGTATTGCAGGCCCTCCCTGCAATACAATACACTGTGCGATGGAGGGAAGTGCATATTAAATGTGTTGTCGCAATACTGTGATGCATGTCTTGGCTTTGCAGTTGCGTCTCAAATCTCCAGGTAACCACGACCACAATTAAGTCCACTGAAGAGCTGGCTGCGCAAAATAATGGCATGGATATAAAATAAGTGCAAAGAATTTAATTACTTATTCATAGGCTATGTGGTGTGGGATGGAGAAATTCAGTGGTAAGACAGAAAAATGAAAAATGTATTCATTCTCGTTAGCTAGATTTGTCTCCAAACTTTAGTTGCTATTACATAAGAAGCCTTTAAATATCTCAACCTTAAGAAGTTTGTTTGTGGTTAGCTATAATTAACTTTAAATTTCTCGTATTTGTAAACTTGTGCGCTATGAAAGTGATTTAAAAATTCCTTGCAGACCATGTACATAATAAGAGAAATTTCCAAATGTGCACATGAAAAAGTGGATGGGATTTCTTTTTGAATAATTATCTTGTGACATTAAGTTAATGAAATGTCACAGCTGGATTCAGATAATTCTTTTGAAATTAAATTAAAGTCACTTTGGATCCTGCTAGTTTAAATTTTTCTAGACTGCATGCAATTTTTCAAATGTTTGTAGTGTCTAAATTGGAAACTCCCCCTCTATATTCCGGCTTGCAGCCTTAAATTTATCTCAAAGGTTTATATCACAAATGCCTTTTCCTTTGAGCCCTCTGGAAGAGTCTCAGAATGCTGGTTCAGTGTAGGAGGAGATGTGGGCGCAAAGGGTTTCAAATTGAATGAAATAATATCCATGCATGTGACTCAAAGGGCACCTGCACCTGCTCTTGGGTTTCCTGCTGGGATTGTTTTCCCAGCAGTTGGTGGAAGATGAGGGGCTGAAAATGGAGCAGGAGCCCAACAGGGGGTCCACATCTGGAGTTTGCGAACACGAAGGCCCAGAGCTGAGGTTTCAGGGCCTAATTTAGCAGCAGTGGGGGGAATAGAAGCTGTGCCAGCACCGCCAGCTGTGATTCCCTCCAAAATTAAGAATTCCCTTCGAAATGAAGAATTTAATTTCAAAACAACATATATCCATAAAGAATCTATATAAATTTGAGCATTGTGTGACATAATTTTATTAAACTAAATTAACTCTGGTGATTTTGATAAATAATTGAAATCATGTTGGCGATCACTGAAAGCCTTAATCTCATGCCAGTCAAACCAATGAAATTGCTAATGTTTGTACCGCCAGGTTTGCCTTGGTGGGAGCCACAGCTTTAAATAAAGCTGCAATTGTCCTGTAGAGTGAAATTCAGTGACTTAGACACGTGGAGCACACACATGTAAAAGTGTGCTCAAAGACTCTGAGTGAAACCACACATAAATGCAAAATTACACCTAAGGAACTGGAGATTACAAATCCTTATGAACACATCCCCTGCTCGACCACACACACTCAGAAGAACATTTTAATGCTTCAGTTGACAATATAGTGCTCAATTGAAGCATTATAATGTTCACCTTAAACATTTCGACCGTAGGAGCTGGCTTCAGAGACATTTCTGAGGCAACAGAGAAAAGTGAACCCCCATATCTCCACTTTAGATTGCTACCTTTTGTACTTGAGGAAATTCTTTTGTGCTTTGGAAGAAATTGTCAAGGTAGCTGTCTGAAACTCAATTCCTTTATATCTTTTCTGAGTGTTGTTGACTTGCCAGCTCTATAGAGGGGAAAAAAGTTATAGATTTTTCTCATATTGCGTTTATGGACAAATAGCAACAACATCAAAACAAACAAATACAACTTGGAGCCACTACTACCAGACAAGTACTTCACAATTGATTTGATGATCTGTGCACTGTAAAGACTCAAGCAGACAATATGAATTTTAGTATTTGTAGCTTTATGAAGTCAACAAAAATAAACTGCAAAATAAGTCTCTTTTGTTGGTTAAAAGCTATATTTATATGGCCTAGATTTAAGTTTGGACACATTTTCAGTCTGACATTCATACATACACCAACATAAAATGAGAGACTTATTTTGCAGTTTATTTTGGACTTCATAAAAACCAAAATACTAGGGTTCGCCCGGTATTCGACAGTCTTGATGCTGGGGCATCGAATCGGAACCGAGGGCTGCTGACAATGGTGACGAGACAATGTTCGTTTGTTTGATGTTGTTAACATTTATCATGACTTTGATGAAGATCGCCAACACCACTCTGCAGGCTGACGGTCTGTTGCTCGAGAAAGACTATGAAGGTTGATTCGGACATTACCTTGACAATTTCAGGCATTCACTGAAGGCAACGATACAAAGTGTCGCCGATAGTATTGCCGAATAATTCGCGTAACCACGACACCACCTTCAGCCGAACTTTCGTATCAAATGCAACAATAGTCTGCGTTGACGCGAAACATTATTCATCAGGATGTTAGCATCAGACACAAGAAGACAGCCTGCGCATGCTTGGTTACCAGCAACAAAATAGCAACATCAAATACCTAGAATGCTTTTCCTCAGATCACTCCCAGCGTAACAGCCGAGCGTGCCGTTATGCCGAGGTCGAGGTGCCGTCAACTGTCACGAGATGGCCTCAGACGCGTCACGACCAGACGGGCCGTTCATCAGCACCATTAACACACAACGCACCTTCGGCGGCACCGGAAGATATGGAAGCACCGCCTTCGGCCAACAACAGCATTTTGACTCTAGCGGCGAGGGCAGGGAAGAATGGCGAGAAATTTCAGAAAGCGTCGAAGATCACGGCCGGTTCGACGACCGATAAGAGTCAAAACACGGTCTGTGAGGCGTCATCGAAACGAACGACGCAAACTGGGAAGATTCATTCAGCAATTTGAAACATGGCGGAGCACCGCTCATCGTTTGTTTCAGATTAGAATAGATACAGATGATCACAATAAAGGCCGTGGGCGGACACAGCCTGCGCGACCGCAGAGCCGTCAACGGTGCCATCGCTCAGGGCAAGCCTTCCAGAGAGCAGCCGATAGCGGAGATACGTCGTTCAGTTAACAGCCGATAAACAGGAGGTCAGACAGTTCATCCCCCGAGCACACACACCGGCGGCGGAAGAGCACTGGCTGCCCGGCATTGCGTCAGCATACCGGCGGCATTCAACCTCATTTCGGAAAATCAGCAAAGCACTGTCCGTCCGAGTTCCGACATTGCCGTGCCCGCTGCGGTTCTCGAGGAGCCACATGCGATCCGCTCACGCCCCGATAGCCACGACCAGACGGAACCGAGGCCGACAGCGATGCGGCTAAAAGAAAAAGCCACTGCTCGACCGCCCGGTGGCCGGCAGCGAGCCCAGCGGATTGTCCAGTCCGCCTGCTGAAGACGCAATCCCTCACATCCCATCAGAGGTGTCAAAGAGGTTAAACCAAGATAATGGCGAGAAGATGACCAACGGATGATGAAAGAACAGAAAAGTTCATCAACCGTCTTCCTCCAGCAGGCGAGAAGAAATTGGAAGAAAGCGGGAAAGAGCCGGGCGGACCAGACGGGAGAAGAGGCGGGTTGCAGGCTTGCGAGGTCAGGAGGCAGCGATCGATGCGTTGTGCAAACGTGTGCGTAAAATACAACGCCGTTAGCAGCGATGGCGCTGGGTCATTACAACACGCTAGAGACGAACGCATGACCACCGCACTTTGGGTTCAACCAGTCACTCCACCTCGACGAGCCAGACGGTAGCCACGCCGCAAGATCATCAGTCAGAAAACGAACTCCCTCACTGCGTCAGCAACACCACGCACATCTCTTCATCGCCAGCCTTCATCCCGCACACAGAGCGACAGCAACATTTCAGCAATATTTATCTGCCTCGTCACGGCAACAATGATCGCAACAGCGTTTCATCATCCCAAATCGGTGTTACGTAGCGACCTGTTCTCATGAATCACACCAGCCTCGATGTTCAGCCAGCAAACAGCAGCGTCATTGTCGTGCAGTCGGTCAATTGTATGTTCAGGTGATTATAATTTTAGATTACTCTGTATATATATATATATACATATATACATATATACATATACATATATATATAGATAGATAGACAGATTTATTTTTAAAATAAAATTCAGTACAGCTGGGAGCCAGGTCAGTACCCCAATTGTTATAAATTGTTCAATATCGAATTATACCGACCAGAAGTCATCCATATGCGAACAGTACATTGTTCGATGTCACCGGACTCCTTCACGTCATCATTTCTCAGCTCACCAGCGAAGAACACCATCCGTTGAAGTCAATCATCGCCCATCTTCGCCGCGCGTAACTGGCGAGGCACCACACCATATTTCTCCACTCATTTTACGTTGGCATGGCGTCAGACGAAATGTCCAAATCCCTCATTCAGGCCATAGCATACAAGCTTAACCGTCAAAGAAATTGTTTCGCAGTTTATTTTCGTTGACTACAAAGCTGCACTGTGTCTGCTATTGTTCAGTTTGCCCTGGCAGCGCACAGAATATCAAATCACCTGAGTAGCTTCGAAACGTAGTAGGGTTCGGTTGAGCTTTGTTCGTTCTTGATGTTGTTGTTACTCTGAACCACAACACGAGCAGGGTTCATATCCTCTTTTCCTTCGGCGTCACAAACACCTGCAAAGACATGAAGAAACTGCCTCATGCAGCCGTCTGAAACTCAACTTTACATCTTCTCGGCATGGACCTACGCTCCAGAGGGTGTTATAGATTTTCTCATATTGCGTTTATGGACAAATAGCAACAACATCAAAACAAACAAATACAACTTGGAGCCACTACTACCAGACAAGTACTTCAGAATTGATTTGATGTTCTGTGCACTGTAAAAGACTCAAGCTGAACAATATGAATTTTAGTATTTTGGCTTTATGAAGTCCAACAAAAATAAACTGCAAAATAAGTCTCTTTTTTGTTGGTTAAAGCTGTATATTTATATGGCCTAGATTTAAAGTTTGGACACATTTTCAGTCTGACATTCATACATACACCAACATAAAATGAGTGAAGGGGAAATATGGGGTATGGTGCCTCACTTAAGTTACACTGCAACTGAAAAGATATAGATATTGGACAACTATTGGATAGATGTTCTCTTGTATAGTCAAGAGCTGAGAAATGAATGATGGCCCAATGAAAAAGAAATTCCAGTGACATCAGACAATGTACTGGTATATGGATGACTGCTTAATTCTAAGTATAGTTTAAAATATTGGACAGGTTTATAACTTAATTAGAATTACTGAAAACTGACTCCCGAAAGCAATACTGAGATTTTATTTTAAAAAAATAAATCTATCTATCTATCTATATATATATATATATATATATATATATATATATATATATATATATATAGAGTAATCTAAAAATTATAATCACACAGACACTTTAAATTATGTAACTTTCTGCAACATGAGTAACACTTATATTTTGCTGCTGACGTCAAAATAATTATGCAGTCACTCAGGTGTTAAGTGGCCATTCATCTTAAAACATAAATCGCTACCTTAACTTTTAATTTAAGGATGATAAAACACTAATATTGCAGTCAGCTGAATTTGCCATGGCAGGGGGGGCAGATAAATGTTGCTAAATGTTGCTGCAAAGACTGTCACTTCTATATGTGCAGGATGAAGCTGCTGATGAGAAAGATGTACATGTGTTACTGTACAATGAGGAGTTCATTTCCCAACTGATGATGAAGTCTTGCAGCATGCTTCTCTGCATCTAGCTCATCAAAATGGAAATGACTGGTTGAATTTAAGTGCAGTAGTCATACATTCATCTCCTGCTAATGTTTATAGCCAGCTGCCTGCCGCCGTTTACTAACAGCATTTTTTTTCTTCATATTTTACACATTTTTACATATTTTACTGCTGCACTCCAGTCACTGCCTCTAACCTCACAAAGCTACTGCCCATATACTTCTCCCCATCTTTGTCCACCAACTCTTTTCCCACTTTTTCTTTAATTTCTTCTCACCTACTTTAAGAAGACAGTTGATAAACTTTTCTGTTTCTGCTGCATAATCTCATTGGTCACTTCTTTTCACCCCATTATCTCTTGGTTTAACCTCTTTGTCAAGCCTCTCCCCTGATGAAGTTCTTAAGGTTGCATCTTCTAGCAGAGTGACTGGACTTGGACTCTTATCACTGAACTCCTTGCCATTTTTTGAGAGCAGTGGAGCAGTGGAGCTGGCGACCTGTTACCTTTTCTTGCGCCCTTCATCCTTCATCAGCTCCTCAGTTCCATCTGGGTGTGTGTCAGCTGGCTAACTCAAGAATAACATGAGCAAGATCACATGTAACTCCTCAAGAAACCACCTTCTGACACAACTAATATCAAGAACTTCAGACCACAGACAAGTACTTTTGCTTTAATTCCTTTCCAAGTAAAGGTTGGAAATACGCAGTATACTTGACCTGTCTACCCAGACTGACCCGTCTCTTTTCTCACCACATATTATTTGTGTCCTCCAGGGATCAGGCCTTGTCTGACCTCCTATTTCCACTCGGCTATTGCTGAATGCAATATGTGGATATCCTCCCACTATCAGCTTACTCTCTAGGAAACTTTTACCCTAAACATTTGTCTTTTACCATTGACAATACGCAAATTAACACCAAACTACTGTATCCACCCACAGCCTTATTGTGATCCTCTACAATATTATATCTATTCCCTGTCAGAGTCACACAGCAATGGTAGTGCTCCACCATGTACAAAATTCTTTGAATAAAATCTTGGTTTAAAATGTTTCAATTTCTCAGTGATGGCCTCTCTGAATTCATGTTTTGACTCTTATCAGTCATCCAGACCAGCCCATCTGATCTTCAACCTTTCTAAATTTCTCCTTAAACCTCTCTTCCTACCCTCACTCCACTAGAAGTCAAAATACTGGTATTTTTTGCTTCAAAAGAAAACAGTGCTTCCATATCGCCAGTTACCTCCAGAGAGTGATTACTCTGTGTTATGTGTTATGGGTGCTAGTAGACTAACCCCTCATCCTGGTCATAACTGCACATCTGAGAACCCATCTCATCTGACAGTTGACTCCAGCTTTACCTCCAGCCTCAACACTAAGCAACACACACTCACACAATCGGACTGGTTACACTGGGAGTAATCTAAAGGAAAAGCATTCTAAATTATTTGATGTAACACCTATTTTTTGTTGCTAGTGGCCCTAAGAAGCTATACTTTTAAGCTTAATGCTAGCATATTCACAATGCTAACATCCTGATATTTAGTGTAGATAATGTTTACCATATTCAGCACCTTAGTTTATTGTTACATTTGCTACAATGCAAAGTTCAGCTGAAGGTGAATGTCATTAGTTTTACACAGGAGTTATTCAGCCATAGATGTTCAGTATTTGACCAGATAAGTGAAAGAGTATAACCCTGCTGATGGTGCTAGAGGAAAAATCAAGTACTAGTCTATAGGATTCATCCTCTAGGGACCATGAATATCTGTACAGAAACTCAGGACAATCCATCCAATAGTTGTTGAAATATTCCAGTGTGTGGACCAGTGGTTGACCAATCAATTGACACTGCTGTCCTTAGAGGCATATTTAGCTTGGCTAATATTTACTGTTGTACTAACTGTGAATCACTTTAGATAAGACCATCTACTAAATCTTGAAACTGTAAATTGCTCCTCTGTCTTGCACTGTAAACCTACACTGCCACTATTTTTCATGATGCTGCTACTACTACTCCTTCTACTACACTGCTGCCAGTATAACTGTTCACTGATCCATCTATGCAGAGCTCATTATAGGATGTTTACTGAGTCCTGTTAATCATTGCACAATTTAAGCGGTCAGTGTTGATTTGCAATGTTGTCTTGTATGCACTGTTACTAATCCTAGTTGGATTCATCTCTCATGAGAGCTGTATCAGTTACCTTGATTATAAAGCCTTAGCAACTAAAAAGTTGCTTGGAGCGCCTGTTGCTAAGCCTCCTCTTCAAGCCTTGATATTGCTTTCTCTATAAATAGGTTTATCTCTGCTGAGGTCAAACTGCTTCATTCAGCTTAGTGAATACAAAGTCAGAACCTCATTTATCAGTAGCAGTACATTTAGAAGATTTACATTTGCATTTTCATCACTTATCTGGCACACAGTGACTTCAAATGAATAAGTCAATGGAGATTTGCTGCCTTTACATGGACAGCTTTCAAAGAGAGTCAGTTGATTAGTAGAGTTATCAAGTGCATCCAAACATTTGTTGACTGTTCTTGGGAAAACCTATCATTGACTACTTTTAAGTATGCTACTCTCATTCTATTGTAACCTGTGCACAAGTGAAAGTCTAAATCTTTACTAACTCAAGTCTTAAACACATTCTAATTCTATTTTAAATCCTAAAGGTAAACTCAAACTGCATCCACATACCAACCTGACAAAATCATAAACATCAAAACCTACTCTCCCAATCCTATGCTATAGTATTCTTACTCTGAAGGTCTAAAATTCAAGCTTGATCTTGATAAAAGGATACTAGCATATAAAAATGTTCTTTTATTTCCCCATGAATACATTTATTCACTTGAAAGTGAAACTTTCATTCAGCTTTGGGAAAGTTTGAAGCTTATTTTTCACAAGTGAGAAAAAGTCAAGATATTTCTTTTCATGACCGTGAAACAGTCTTCACAGCGTCGTGGTGTATGACTTGTTTATTTTCACCCGTTAGTTACATTACCAGGGTTCTCCCTCACCTTGACTTGTGAGTCTTTCATCTATAGGCTTATATCCACCAGGGTCAAACTGCTACATTCCCTTTTGGTCATCCACAGTTTGTTTTATATTAGGATGTCTGTCCATTCTTAATTCTTCTCATATGAAGTAGCTTTATATTACACAGTGTGTGCACTTCACACCAGTAGACTTTACAGCAGTTCTGATTGGCTCTTTTTTAATCAAACAACCATCTGGAAGCTTCTTAATGGGCTTAATGATTATTGCCTTGCATTGCTGCTCTATTTCTGCACTAATGAGTGAATGTATATGCAGGTGCACAAATACATAGATACATGCATACACACAGAGATGTATGCACACTGTTGTCTGTGCCCAGCTGTCTTGCTGTTGGTCTGCACCATAATAAAAATCCATGCACTGTGAATAAAATCATATCTTAGTTGTAATTACTGTAACCACATAAAGTCATTTAATATCCCATGGTTCAATGCTAACCACAGTATCTTTTTTAAACACAACTTAATAAGTTGTATGATACCTGGATCTTCAGTTGCTTCACCTTGTGTGAAAACTAGAATCACTTGCAGTAATTGAATTACAGTATTATTCATCTCAAATGATTGAATGGGGTGTCATATGGCCTCCATACAGGGTCCTGTTCTTCAGAGGCTAAAGAGGACATGGCTTTCTCACCATCCCACCAGACCATGGGTCTGAGGTGGAGCACAGGAATAATCGTCTCAGTGGCCTTTTGTGCAGTCAGCAAGGCAAGATGGGGAGTTCATTTGCCGTGAAAATTTATATCTCCCTTTTCCTTGGCTCCTGGTGTTCTCCCTTCCCCACCACACACATAGCAGTATGGGTATTCTTCTTTCTGCGGGCAGTAGCCGCCATCCCTGACACACCACATGTTTTATTGCCCACTAAAGCATAATGCTCCACTCCTTTTTGATATTGAATTATTTATTTATTTTCCTGTGCTGCCTGTAAGCCCCTCTGAACGATTGGGCGCCACGGGCCTGCTGCGACACGATCTCGGGGGGTATTAAATATATTGCCGGTATTTGTTTCCCACCTCTAAGTGGATCGGACGACACTGGAGACAAATACTCATCCTCCAAAGTAGAAGAGCCTCGACAACAAAACAAGTATGTCCTCTGCGCCATAATCCTTACTGTATCCAGCCGTCTGGTGGGGGTAGGTTGGAGGAATAGAAGACTGTTATTATCAGACTCAGATTGTTTTGTGTTTGCCCAGTATGGATTTTGCACATGAGAACTGTGACTTTGCATTACTGTAGAGACTCTGCATTGAATATTATACATATATTGCTTGTGCATTTATGTGTGCATTTTTCTGTTATTATTTCATATCAGATTTTACATTTGGATGTTTTATTCCATACATATTGAAAACAACAGGCGGTGCATGAAAAGGGAGGGGTGTGTATTTTGTTCAAAGACTCTTGCTCCTCAATCTTCAACCTTGCAAACCATATTTGTTATGAAATTGCTTTTTTCTAGAATGTGAATATTGAAATATCATTGGGAGATACTGGGAGTTAATGGCCATTTTGATATTGGCTTCTTGTTACCTGTTTTCTATTGACTATTTGACTAATAAAGCTGATGTATCCCACTGGATTGATATAATTTTGAGTCAACACTGAGGCCATTTTAGCCAGCATGCATTTAGCATATATAAAATGAGTTTACAGAGAGTATATGCTGCTCATGCAAGAGTTCCCTCCTTAGAGTCTGTTATTTTGCTACATCATTATGCTTCAGAAGGCATTAGTATTGTTATATCAGCATTTTTGGTGGGACTGCTGAAAGAAACTTCTATGAGAAATTACCTTGTCTGGCTAAGGCTAGTGGAATAGAGGCTATAGCTTAAAAGGAGACCAGGACTGTGGCTCTCTTACTCATGAAAGCAACACCACACCTATTAGTTCCCTGACAAAATGTGAGATGTGGGTGTTGGTTCAGAGGACTGGAACGAGGCTAAGTAATTAATTTAATGCTTCATTAATGGAGTTTGGGCAAGGAGGAGGGCTGTGTGTATTGAAATATAGTACAGAACAGTTCTGTCAAATTCGAAATCACGTGATGAGACACAATGTCATTTTATGCTAACAGCTGTGGTACAAAAATGTAGAGTAAGTTTATCTTATGGGTTAATGTAACTTCAACTAATATGAAAGATAACAACAGTCAGGGCAAAGTTGCTGATTAAACTGTAAAATGGAGGTAAGGGGACCCAGCAAGAAGATTATTATCAAAGTGTACGACTGAATTATTCTGATCTAATAGTACACAGACGTTCTTGGGTCACAAATTAGTTAAAACTTGGAAATATGTTGATCAGCCACAACATTAAAACCACCTGCCTAATATTATGTAGGTCCCCCTCGTGCCGGCAAAACAGCTCTCACCCATTGCAGCATGCCAACATCTGGCTTACTCTGGTGCATTGGGGTTTGTGCTTGGTCTGTATGTGGTACATGTAACATCAAGATGATTGCTGGGACCTAGGGTTTCCCAGCAAAACACTTAATTGTAATAACATAATCAATCACTCATCTCACTTGTCAGGGGTTTTAATGTTGTGGCTGATCAGTGCATATTGCCAGTGTATTTTATAACAACCCCAGTCGTGTGAATTTAGGATTGACTGTTGGGATTTCTCACAAATTACAGCAAGTAGAGGAATCCATATTTTAGCCACGATTCAAGGCCAGGACGTCTGCAGTTATGTGCTGCGTCTTTGGTTGATAAAATTGTTGGACTTAAGTGGAAACCATGACTGACAAAATCCCAAAGCCAGTATTGATGTGTAACAGAAGTGCTGGATGACTGCAGTATCTCCCTCATACTCACTTCATCTCCATATCTCTGACTTTCTTATTACTAACCTCCCCTTTCTCTCTCATTCACTCTTTGAAGCTGTAACAAAAGAGAAAAATTTGAGAGAGTTATCACACTTTTTGCATAACCAGCCCATCAGTCTCGTACAAAATCATGTTTATTCATTTTGCCCTCAGGGGAGAGGGGGTAAAAGGGAGATGATTAAATTCTAATTTGACCTCTATCATAATTTAGCTGAGCCTATTATGATGTCAATCATTTGAACTCAATACTGCAGTGAGGAGAGAGTGACTGTGTGGCAAAGGGAAAGGGGATTACAGACAGTTTGGGGACCACACAGTCACTGTATCAAATTGGTTTCATCCAGCCACATGTAATTTTTTCCCCGGAGAGAACAGAGCTTGTTCAAATGTTCGATGTGTGAAGTGAACATGGGGCATCAAAGCACTGATGGACTTGACTATAGCTTGTGAAGGTTGCTTTTCAGTGTATAAAAATTGTGCTACATCAGAGGAAATTATTTGCTTATTACAAGGGTGAGTCACAGATGTGACAAGCGCCATACGATGAAAAAGTATTTAGTGTTGTTTAACTCTCTGTGTCGTATTCTGTGTTATTTATATATGCTCTGTGCATCTATTTGTTAAAGTGTATATAAGCTGGAAATGCGTGGTTAAAGCCTTGAAACAACTGGTGCAGTTTATTTAATGAATGTCATTATATTCAAAGCAGATCACATACAGTATACTGAGTATGTTTCATTGAACATCTCGTAAGTGCTTACTCTATAGGGATGGGGGACTAACAAGAGACAGAGCTGAGATATCTTTAATTTTATTTCCTGTATGGGTCAGTCTTTGGTGTATCATTATTAGACCCTACATGCTGAGCAAATGTGCACACTTCTTTGAAAGTCCACACCTTCAGCTTAAGACACAGGCTTTCCATTGAAAAAAATAAGTGGCTGTATTTTAACTAACAAAATGATCTGTTAACACTGATTGTGATCATGTTAACATATTCTATTTAGCTTGTATTTGGTAGTGTGAACCTGAGCAAACCAGTTGCACCAGTTAAACATACGTAGTTGATAATAGAAAAAGTTACGGCCCAATTCAAATGGGAAATCAAAGGTTTCTGAGACTGCATAGTTTCCACCAAAGACCCTTTAGGCATAATAGAGCGCTTCTACTCTGTTCTTATCACTACTTGATATTTACAAAGTACAGAAATTTAAATAGCTTCACATTTTATGTATTAGCTGTAGTCTGTTGTTGTGTGGGAGTTTAATGATGGTCGTCTAATGTGTGCAATATTGATCCCATTTAGTCTCTGTCTAGTGCACCTCTGCTGATCGGTACAGAACAGTGGGGTCTCTTTTGATGCAGGTTATTGACGGCTGAGGATCCTCAGTGCTGTTAACACGGTTATGGCTCGCTGCCTGGGAAACCTCTCTCTGTTTTTTCTGTGTTTACTGTGTTGTAGGATCGGCTGTTGTTCATCTGTGTGGGGGGTGGTATAATGTTGTTGACTATGTTTGATTATCTTGAAGTTTCTGATGAGAGCGTTTGAATCAATGCGTCTGTGGGTGCCTGTTTGCATGTCTAGTTGTGCATTACTTACACATACTATGCTGTGTGTTTATGTAACTACATCTGTCTCAGTATATACATGATACACAGTATATGTGTGTGTGTGTTTGGTCTGGTCTGCAGTGTGCTTGGCCCAGCTGCATGTATTTCTTTTCATCACAGGCTCAAAGGCTAGCAGACCACAGGGATCCACTCAGCAGGCGAAATCACTCCACATAAGGAGGTTGGGGTTATCTCCTGGAGTGACTGGAGCATGCTATGGGGATAATGCTACAATGCATGTGATTTAATTCCTCCCTCTGAAAGGGGGAAGAAATATATATATTTTTGAGTTATTTCAAAGCGCGAGCAAAAATCAAGCTTCTCATAAAGCCTGGCTTGGGAAGAGGCGAAAAAAAGTGACATAAACCCTTAAGAACTTCAATTCATCACTGCTTTGATTTTCTGTCCTCTCTGTCTTTTTCTTGGTGTCATTTCTTTTTTCTGTTACTTTTGTGACTATTATCAATTGTTCATGCAAAGCTGAGTGCATTATGTGATTTTTTCTTTTTCTTTTGTATTATAAGATATTAAGTGTTAGTTTAAAGACAGTTATGGTAATGTGCTGCTGTGTGTCCTCTGTTTCTCATAAGGTTTTTACCATTGCACCAGCATCACTTTCTGCTTATATGTGGTTATGTTACAGTGTCATTTAATATTTAATATGTAACTGTAACCGTTCTTCGGTGCTTCATGGATGGAAAATGTGACAAAATGTGTGGGTTTTTTTTGTCTTTACTGAGCATGCATAGAGAAAAACAGAAAACAGCAATGTAAAAAACACAGATGCTGCAGATACAGAATTATTCAGAAACATAAATGGCAACAAATGTTTTCCTATTGCTTCATCTGCCTCTGCACTACTCTTTATCACCAGGTTGACAGCACGATGAGGGAAAATACATAATTAAATTATAGGTACACCAAGCTTCTTTGCTCGTGGGATTCCTCAATGATGATTTTAGCAAAATGAAATTTAACAGCTGAACTCATTTATATTTTCCATTTCATATTGCATGACTTTCCCTAATAACAAGTGGGTAAAGGGGTAAAAACATTTTCTTGCTCAATGCAGAATGCAAAATACATCAAATATTCAATACTAACAAGTGAATGACAAGAGCATTGTTACCTTTAAATAATGTTTAGGTACAGAAGATTTCCAAATACTGTACTAGGCTCAAACTGACCCTGATTATAAGACGACCCCCATGATGAAATACTCATGTCTGGATAAAGAATTTTAAAAGATGAGAAACACTGAATAAATCAAGGGATCCCATTTTTATCATGGTAAAAATATGTGAAATTCATCAAAATCAAATAATCATCAAAAAAATGTATACATTTAATTATTTACAGGTAAATAACATACTGATGAAAATCTGTATTAATCTGCGGGCTTGGTGATATCAAAAGCTTTCAGCTTGTGATAACCTTTGTTCTTCAGCTGGTTTATAGACTGTGTACTAACATGAGTCGCCAGAAAACTCTGCGGGTCAACTGTATGTTTACTGATCACTTTGAAGTATGATTATCAGCTACAATATAGAAGGAAAGGTAGACACTGACTAGCAAAGATAGATAATGCATGAAAAATATTTCTTTTGCCTTGAAAATCTGAGATGGATGTGGTTTTCTTTTCCAGTCTCCCCATAACCGCCTTTAAAGACAGGAGTCTTTAAAGCTGCTCCTTTTGTTGTCACTACAGAGGTCACTCTGGGTTGAAATGGACATCTGACATTGGACAGATCATTTTAAGGTTGCTGGAACCAAGCAGAGCTAAGTTTTGCCATGCACGACAGCAGGCACACCAGCCACAGTGATCATATTAGAGCAGAAACAAAATCGTCAAAAAGTTCATGCAGAGATAGATTATAACTGAGAACAATTTACTGGGCCTTATCAAATCAGTTTATTTTAACTGGAAGCAAGTGACATTATCTCATATTTTTTGACCTGTTATAAGAAAAGTACATTATAAATTAATTGATTTTGAAGCTAGTAACTGGACCTTGAGTTATGATGAGTTTCCAAATCAATAATGAATTTTCATGCTCAGATTTTTAATTATCAGGTTTTTATACTCTGTTACTTTATACTTTGATGTTTTTCAGCCAGATAATTTGAAGTGTTTAATAAAGGGCTTGTTCAAATATTTAAGATGTGCCATTCAGAATCATGACTGTATGAAATGACTATGTACTCAAATTTAACTTTATAGAGAATAGTAGATAACCCCAAATAATTCTGCTTCATAGTGTGCAATATCCAGAAAAACCTGATCCTGTCCACAAGTAAAGGAGGAGTGTATATGTGTAGTATAGCTACTGTACAGTATAAGTAGACCTGCTCTTTGGGAATATTCAAACAGCCTCACCACAGAAATGAGGCACTTCAAAACCACTCAAATCCCTCAATCGTCATGGTTGAGTAAAAGCTCTATATTTCATGTCAAATGTCTATCACTAAAAGTCACTCTACTGATTGCTTTAATCTATGCTGATGGTCATAGAATATACTTTTGCCCCATAAGAAGGTAAGAAAAATAATGGCTGACGTCATGTATTTTTTCAATCAATATGATTGAAGAAATATTTTGAAATTATGCAGATGATGCAAGGTTGGCCTTCAGGGGGGGGGACCTTTCACATCGAGGAAAACAGATTTCTCTGGAGCAAAGAGAAGATTTGTGAGCACATGTCCACCAAGATAAATTCACCTTCAACACCAAGTTAAAGTGAAAAGACAAATAACTGCCCACACTCTTTGATTGATTGTTGATCTCTGGGAAATGCAGCGCAGAATCACAACAACAAACGACTGAAACATAGATGGAAAAACTATAAAAACAAGAGGAGCATAATTTTACTCTCAGATCAGTTGTTGATAAAGATGAACTATTTCCAAACATGATGAGAGGGAGGGTGTTTGTTAAACCGTCAGCTGGGGTTGGAGAAAACCTAATGGCCGATGATCACTCATTGATCCCTCAGCTCTCCAGCAGCCACATCCCTTAGGCTCATCTCTGACCTCACCATCAGTTTTACTTTCCTCCTCCTCCAACATCCCGCAAGGTCTCATTGATCCGTGTCCTTCAAGGGCACAGTGATCGCATGGTCAGAGACATCCTGCAGTATGGACTCTTAAGACGGTCGAACAAGTTAAGATGAGTGCCATGGACCACTTACTGTAGAGAGTCGATGATCAGGGGAAGACAGCGTAGTACAGCTCAAAGATTGAGGGCTTACCCATATCTCCACCTCATTACCCTGTTAGTCCAATTTGTAGATACATTCCTCACAGCGTTGGCCTGAATCATAAGAGGAGGACTGCTCTGCAAATAATCTGGATGGAGGGCAGAAAAAAACTGAGAAAATATGGTTTAAAAAAGCAATTTCCCCACATACGGAGTTAGACATCCGTCTGCCTTGCTGTAGCCATGAGGCGATTTTAATAAAAATCCCATGTATTGTACCAGATACGAATACCTGCATCCACCATGTAATTAATTATAACGCCGTGCTGTAAATCATGCCTCGCGGTTGTATGTGATTGAAGAAGACAGCTCTATCTAGGCTTGCTGTTTAAAGGACCAGCAGGGTTACATCTATTCCATGTGACTTATGTTCTGTTTTCTATTGACGCCTGAGATTGAATTCATTGTTTCTGAGTTGTCTGATTTTACCCAGCCTGAGCAAAATTTAACACCATTCTTGAGCATTTTTTGAGAGAGAAATTCAACTGTGGGTCACTGAAGCAATCAAATGTAAACCAAACGTACCAGCAGTGTTGTTTCTTTGTCTGTTTCTTTCCTACTGCTAGTGTACTAGTGGAAGATATCCGATCCTACAGAGTGTCAGTGCGCAGGTGTAGCTTAGCTAGCGAGATGGCAGAGAGGATGGCCATTACGTCATGGAAATATTCACATAATTTTGAATTTGCAGGTGAAACAGAAAAGAACATCACAGTGGAACACAAACTGTGCTTGGGTGGTAAGTGTCTGTCAGCAGCGAAGAACTCTACTTCAAATTTGAAGAAGCACCTGCAAGTTAGACACAGTTCCACAACACTGGTAGCAAGGCGCGTTGAGGAGGAGGGGAGCGATGCCGGTGCTACATCTCTAACAAGTTACTTTTCTCTGTAGGCAACTAACGTAACAAGTCACTTTTTAATATCAGTAATTTTGTGTACCAAGTTACTTTCAAAGGTAACGTTACTCAACACTGCTTTTACCAGTTACCTAGCACTGTTTAAAAGCATTTTTACACACACAACTATGGGTTTGGCCTTTAAGATGCAAGTATCCATTCATCTTCTCAATGACAGTTCACTTACTGGACACAGTGATGAAAATTCAAAGGCTCTGGACACCCACAAAAGTGTTTTTTATTCTCTTTACTTAGACCTCTTCTCATGTGGGCAGACCTATGCTGGGAATCTCATGAGGTCACTGGACTCCATGTACCAATAAGGATGATAAAAGGTATAATTTGTCCCGTTATAGCAGGTGACAAAGCCAGTAGGAGAGTGAGAACATGTCAATAAAATGCCATTTTTATATGCCCACACAGTCGTGAGAAGAACTCTAATCAGTCAAATATAGCGAAAACAACTGTGCAGGTGTACCATGGGTGTGCAGAGCCTTTTAATGAAAAAATAATATTTTAAAACTGGTCAACTCATTCGCTTGTTTATTTTAACAGTTTTCTGCATTTATGTGGGCGTTGAATAACATGACTGGCTGATATGCAATATTTAATAGAAAAGGCCTGTAACAGCCAGCATCCTCACTAATCGTAAATTACATGCATACAGACTATTGTTTCATCACCAGTCTGTCACATTTGAATGTGTGTGCGCTTCTCGTCCTATAGTGTGTTGTCTCTTAAAGAAAAACAGGAGCGTGGAATCAATAATGTTCTCTGCTGATGGTAATCAGCAGGTAAATTACTCAGAGAAGCCAGCAGTGTGGGCTGCAGATGTGCCCTCTCTCCTCTCCATCATGTTCCCTCTCTCACTCGCTTTGCATATTACTTTGCATCTCATTGTTGTTTTCCCCCCATATTTCTCTCCCTTCCCTCTCATTCATCTCCTGTTATATATCTCCTTTGATTGGAATCACTGTTATTTCTGAAGCGACCATCAGCGATATAGTTATGCAAGTCTCTGATTAGATTACATTCCTTGTCTTTTAAGAAGAGGGAGATTTATGCCTTTTCATTATTAAGGAGAAAGCATTTAATCAATAATTGGTGGGAGGGAGAATTTATGGCAGGCATAGTCGGTTAAAAATCTTTGGGGCCAATGTTATTAACTGTGACAAGGCCTGTGGCTGCTGAGGGCTTGGATCCAGGCCCGTCGTGTGAAGACAGGCGGTGGCGAAGCAATCACTCTGTCTGCTTGGGCGGATGGAGGACTGCAATCTCTGCCAGCTGCTGACAAGAAAGACACAAGACACTTGTGCCACCTTAAATCTCGAATAAGGTTTGAGTGCAGGGAGAAGCCTGCGCGTTTTTATGAAAAGCAAGTCAAACACATGCAGATATGCACGCAAACACACACACGCACACGCCTCCTCTTACATGTCTGACTGCTTGTTGCTTCACTCAACAGTAGAAAGCTGTGATACTGCCAAGTGTGAGCTGTGTACTTGTCCCTGAAATGATCACAGGCAGCCAGAAACTCCCTGAAGAAACAACTTGGTAAAATTCAAGGCGAAACAAGTTCACTCATCACTGCCAATTCCCTATCCACTACCTTGTGTGTATTTGTCTGAGCTGTACAGCTTGCTTATTTGATGTTTATTTTTTATTTCTCTCATACAATTATGTTTGGGCATACCCAAGGGCCTCCCTTACTTCCCCTCCTCTACCTCTGCAAAGTTTTATTTGATTGATTTTCAGCAATTTTTTCTTGTAAATCCACTATCTCTATCATGCTTGGCTTACTGCGCTGATGTCCGCCCTTGCTGTCGACACTGTTTCAGCTAAGAGATGGATGAATGAAGGAGGGGCTGAAGGGAGAGGGAAGGAGAAAATAAATAAATAAATAAAAACGAGGATATAGGGAAGGGAGGGAAGACAGTCCTGTAAGAGGCTTAAGAGCCTCCTGGAAGCTGTCGTTTGGCTTGGGAGCAAGTGCTGTTGTGGAATTGAGTTGCTCCTTTATCTGCTTTCGGCTTTGTGATTCCAGGCAAAAGTCTGACCACTGCTGCCCTGCTTGGTTGGCTGTGGCACATACACACAAGCGCGCACGTACACACAACCACAAGCTTAAGACCCTCTCACACACGACTGACTCCATCTTTAATTTCTCAGTTTGAACTTTTTAGTTGCTGTTTGGAGGCAACAACAACAGCGGGGAGAATCAAACGGGCTGAATTTGTTCATTTCTCTGAGTTGCGGTTGATGTTTGTACATCACAGAGCAGTTTCCCTCAAGTTTACTCAAACCGGCGTTCGTCCCCGTGGCTTAGATTATTGTTGTGTTCACTGAAGTGGCAGGTCCAATATTTAAACACCTTCCTGCTCTTGAGCAATGAGGACACAGGTGTATTTTGTGCAAGGGTCAATATGTTCAACAACTTCAAAACTGGCCACGGTTAAAAGTGAAAAACTTTATTCCAAAATGCTTATAAGCTTTTTTTGGAGGGAAAAATGAACAGAGCAAGTTTTGAAGATTTACAGATTTATGATGGTTGCATACACTTTGTACCAAAAGTGCCAAAAAAAGTGACAATGCATTAATTAATATACATATCAATTTTTTTTTTGTGGGAGGTATAAAACATGTCATGTGCTGAAAGTGTCAGTAATGTTGAGGGCAGGCACCAAGTTCCCAGTTCAGAAACAGTCTTGTACCTGCTGATGTAACAAAACACCCACTGAGCTACATGAAGTGTTATTCTCAATAACAATTTGAAGTTCCATTACTATCATCAGTTTCACCATCTTGTTAAGGATTAGACTGTTGATAATTTGAAAAAAAAAAATCCAATTTTCATGAGACAATGAATTCACAGTATAATTTTCTGTGTGGTGACAGCCTGATGATCCCCTGAGGTTGTGCAATGATGTTTTCCTGACTCAGACCTGCTCTCCTGAAAAAGAAAATGGAGTTGTGCAGTTGTTTTGGAATAAGCTGCAATTATAATGATTGTAAAGCTGTAAAGGCTATAATTCAGCATTTGGCATACACATAACATGTATTTAAAAAGACTGCATGATATGCTGTGTAAATTGATGAAATAGGAAGGAAATGAAATTGAGACAGAATGACATATAAAGAAATATAGAACAGACAGTTCACACCAACAGTGATTCCAGGCGACTGTGTGTGTAGTTCACTGTAGGTTTAGTAGATCTGACCCCAGTTGACTGGAAAGCTATGATATAACCAAATAAATTAAATTAAATTTAAAAAAGGACTGAAAGCAAACAAAATAATAAAATGGAAACTTAATTGTACAAAATTTTAATTTTTTTTACTTAAGGGCAAAATAATCCACTTCAGTGAATACTGGAATTTTCACTAAAGTAAAAATGATATATTAAGTGCCACCAGCGCACTGTGTTATACTGCCAGAGGGAAAGAGAAGTCAATAAATACTGAGAAGTAATTCTATCACAACACAAAAATAATACTTGAGCATCAGACAAACAGACACACCCTCAATATAGTTTACAGCTGTGTTTCCAAAATCAGTGAGCAGAGAGGAACTGGATTTGGGGACAGTGGCACTGAAGCATACTAAACACTCAAACATAACATTTTACTAATGAATAAATCATCTTTGGAGTGACAGCATTTCATTTTACAATGCAAAGTGAATTGCTTCAATATTCTCGCCTTGATGCCTGTGGATGATGTGGCTTATCGCACCCTGTTCTAAGATTTTAACGTGTAAAAAAGCTCTCAAAAACAAGTGAAGCTACATTTAAAAATCAGGTGGAATATCTTTTTTTTTTTTTTAAATGAAAAATTCAGTAATTGGAGGCACCACATTAACTGACTTGCACAGATGGATAATTTTTGCATTCTAGGGTTGATACAAAGCAGGATGAGCAGGTGAATGAATGAAAATGAAAATCCTGAGAGAAAACAGACTGTGAAATGATAAATATTTATGTTTTATGATTCGGAGAGATGAATCTGTTTCAGTCTGATTCAGTCCAGACTCAGACAGCCTGAATGTTACACAGGTATTCAACAGACAGATGTTGCAGTGTTTTCAGAGTCAGAATCCAAGGTCATGTAGATTTATTTTCCAGTCACGCATGTTTGAATAAAATGCTAATTTTACCCAAACGTGCAAAAATGTTCAATGACATAAAGCCAAATTATGCGCTGAAGACTCTTATCCTGTCATATTTGAAGGCACTGCTGAGAGTTTGACTTTGAATGACAACTCTAAAATGACTTCCATCATTTTGTCAAAATCATCATTTACAGAGCAGTCGCCACCGTGGCTGTGTTTCCTCAGGACGAAATGACAGTATACACACACACACACACACACACACACAGTGAGCTGACCCATCAGGATGCAGGTTTTTTTTTTCTTACAAGTCCTGCGAATATTTGTGTTTAATCAAGCAGCGACGGAACAAAGATGCCTGAGCTTAAGTTCAAAGCTCTGCTTCTTCTTCAGATCCTCACTGATAAAACCCAGGTCCAGTTTTCATGGTGTCAGGCTCTGTTTATATAGTTTTTCTGGTTAAATGTCAACCCATGACCTTTTTTGAAGTAATTTACTCTCCACAGAGGGCCGATGCAGCTCCCGCCAATGTTCACTGCTGAGGTGGTCTTTTACTGCTATTATTCTTTACATTTCTCACCTCCACAGACTATACACGGATGGATGTAATCACACTATATAGTGTGTTGTGTTGCCAAAACTACATTCTTGGAAAAATATATTATTAAAAAAAAGGTATTATCAAATTTGGATGTTTCATGAGGACAAACAGTGCTGAAGAAAAGGGGGAAAATTTGCTTCATATTATATATATTTTTTAAAAACTGAACCAATTCACCATAAATTCCCTTTCTCTCAAGCTGTCATGGCAGAGCTTTTTTCAAAATGAACAATACAAATGCAGTTTGTGTTTGGAGATCTAAAACTTGTTTGAAGAGATAAAAAAAAGGGAATCCATTGTAATCCACTTGCCAAGTTGCCATCCAAATACGATACAAACTTTAAACCAAGCTCCAGAAAAATCAGCAAAACAAAATACAGATTTAATGAGCATTTCCATTTACTATTTTTAGGTGAATACCAGGAGTTGGACAAACAAAAGTAAATAGATGATGGTACTAATTCTCTTGTTGGCTGGCATTAAACAGTTATATAAGAAATGGGTAATGATGTAATTAAATGAGCCCCAGTCAAACCTCAAACAAATAGAAAGGATGTAGAAAACATGATGGAAGTGTGCCGTTTAAGTTTGTTTCAAATATTAATTTGAGAAACGTTACAGTCTTGTATCTCATGTTTTGTCTGCTGCTATAATTTGTCCAATGGAGCAGAAGCCTCAGTGGACATTTAAGTGACCTGCTTCATGTATGTCATGATAAATTCCCTAATTCTTTTTCCATTGCGCTTATATCATAGATACACCAACTTTTCGACCTCATTCAAGCATAAAAAATATCTGCGATATTCAGCTTTTTTGAATCTCTGGTGTTTCCACTCAGGATGGATGGCAAAGCACTTATTGTCTGTTTCATCTCCCCTGCTATTCCTTCATCTAACAACAGTATTTTTTCCTCACACTGCTCTCCACAGTGACCAATAGTGTGAAGACAGTCCCTAATAGTCATAACGCTTAATTCGATCGTCAAAGTTACAAACCAACCACATGCAGTGAGCTCAAAATGAGGGAGCAACAGTTAAGCTTACACGTTGTTGTCCAGATGCACCAACAATAGGCAGCTTGTGTTTGTTTTTTCATAATTCCCCTCATTAGTTTATTATATATATATATATATATATATATATATATATATATATATATTTAGTTTAGACAGGAAGATGGACTACTCCAGTTTAGATTTAATGGCTGCACTGCACTGTGTGCTCTGTGGCCAATGTTAATGTGGGGTGGTGTCACAAAATGCCTTAAAAACATACAGTAATACTAACAATCTCTATCAATCTAGCCATTGAAGATTTTAAAACAAGCACCTCTTTATTTTCTGTTCCTTACAAACACTAAGCACAAAGCACTGCTGCTGGGGGCTGAAAGCTGTGCTCAGGGGCAACTCGATAGTGGTTGTTGTGAGATTGTTAGTCATTTTCCATGTGCAAATGTCAAACCAGCTGTTCAAACTGGTTGATTTAATTACAGCACCAACGTACAATTACCGACCCCCTCCTGCATACTGTATTTCATCTATTAAGAGATCAAATGACAAGTTTCCAGTTTTAAGATCAAAAACAAGAAATAACATTGTTGAATTTGAGTCAGACAACATGTGGAGTGAAGAACTTTTTGTCTAATGTGAGCCACAAGGACGCAACAATCTGGATTATTTGTAAAAAAAAACAAAAACAAAAAAAACAAACAAAAAAAAACCAAGAGGGTTATTTGAATGAGGTGTGAATAGAGGAAGCTGAAGTAGTCTGAGTCTGGGCACAAACTCAAACACACTATTCAAACCCTATCTAATTTTGTAAGTGGTGATAAGCCTGCTTTCCTAATGTCATGGCTACCACATGGCATTGTATTACAGCATATCCTCCATGTGCTCCTGTAGAAGCATGGTGGCCGGGCCCAGTGGAGGGTTACATGGTTGGTTTGGCTCTCGATGTTGCCACCTGTTCAGGCAGCCGAGCGTTCAGTCAAATGAGGCTCCAAGTGAGCTGAGCGTTGGGAATGAGCAACATTTGACTGAAGCACCCTTCACGCTAAAAATCACATCGCAGGTGAGAGGTACTCAGACACACACTCACTTGTGTAGACACTTGTGGACGAATGTGCTTATACAGTAAAGCGTGATTGCCTCTTTACCGATGGACATGTGGTTCTCTTCTAATTGATGAAGAGAAGCCATCTCTGTTTATTAATCATGTTTTTTTTCAATGCATCTGAATTTGTTGCTCTCATTTGGAGCAGCATGTGCTTAATGGGTATACGGGGGTTGGTGCATTGCTTAAGAACACTTCATCAGTATATATTGAAGCTGATGAACGCATTGGTCATACCTGTGTCCCTTGTTTTACCTGTTGGCCCTGGAAAGTCATTAAATGTTAAACCAGGCTGCTACCTAACCACCATATGGACTGGATTCACACTACAGGTCCTCACACTTAGTTCAGTTTACTGCTCATTCCTCAGCTTTTTGGCCACAGCAACAGTTTTTAACACACCTTAAAAACATGGTCACACACTTAAGGACATCATGCAGTTCAATTAAACCAAAGTTCTACCAGAGAAGCTGGTTCTACCTGAGCTTCTGAGACGACAGCGCACACAAAGCTTATATAGGCTACTCTCAATCAACCATCCCATCATTTAGCTGATCTGAGACAGCTGCAAGCAATACTTAGTCACACCCACCTATGACCTGTGTACAGAAAAGAGGTATTTTACACACTACATTCAGAAACCAAACACAAAGATCATTTGTAGCCTCTCCTTAAACATCAGATGATTAACCATCATAAAAAAAAAAAAACCCCACCACAGATCAGATTCAACTTTTCAACTTTAAGCCACTGGATGGAAGAGAGTTAAGAAAATAAGACCAGTAAACCTCTCTTTTTGGCAACAGATTGTCAATAGTTCCCCCCTATCCTCAAGATATCAACCTTTTCAAATCCAATATGTCTCAAAGATGATGAGAATCCCGCTATTCTCTTTTTTAGTTCACATTAGTTTTTTTTCTTCCAAAGTAGACTTTAATATTATGGCATTTTTTAAGATGACACCTTTTGTTTTTATAATTTGCATGCAATGTACGAGAGATTACAGCCTATATAAGTTTTGTGTGTTATGTCAGAAACCCTTATTAATTAATTAATTAATAACTAATTATCTAGTCAAATATTGATTTAATAAAACTACATGCAAGTCTTGAGTGTGTGATATGCAAATGTTCTGTAATCAAGATGGTGAAATAGAACTCCCTCTGCTCAACTCCTCTTTCTTTGTTCAAACAAGCCTTTTAAATATATCCCATTAAACTCTAAGAAACTCAACTATTTCTTTGTCTGTCTTACATACTACTTTACCTTCAACCTACTAGAAACTTGAACTGTTTGCTCACAACTGTTCACAACACTTCTCAGTTGTACATGTATTCTCCATGTTCTCCACATCAGAAAATTACAGATGTATGTCTATGCATTAGTTTTGTTTTGATTTCAAAACATTGCATATTTGAGGAAAAACTGAAACAAACTGACAACATAGAAAACTTTAAATTTACTGCAGTGTGTATGAACCTACGACTTTTTCAAGCATCCTATATCCCACCGCTACCTTTGATGCTCAGTTCATATTTTTCTTTCTGTAGCTGACACTCTCAACTCCCCACCATTCTTTTATGAGGTTTCTAAGGTTGCTATTTCTGTACAAGACAAATGATTGAATGACTCTGACACTGAAATATGCTGTATCTGTCCTCATCTCAACCTGTGCCTTCATGACCTCCTCATCACAATTTATGGCTCCTTGGCTCTGCCTCCGTTTTTGAGCAACCCCATTAAATTGAGAAGGTCGAGGGTCAAGAGGTCGTGGAACGTCCCGCTGCTCCTGGAGCAGGCCGGCATCATTGAGGAGGGACTCCCCAAACACCTATTTTCCCTTTAGCTGATTAAAAATGACACCATACCATTTCATTATGTGCAGCTCTTCTAAGGGGAAAAGGATTTGATTACAAGGTGTTGGACTATTTAATATTGTTCAGGTAATATAATGTGAAAGTTAAAGGGAGGTAGCAAAGATAAAGAGATAAATGAAAATGTGCCATTCTGAAATGTGCAAAATACCATTTGAGAAATGTATCGTCTGCTCTCAAAACGACTGCTGCAATGAAAGCAACACTCCAGTGGAGCTTATTTACCGTCTCAAGGCCTCTTTTTCTAAAGTAAAAAGATGGTGAAAGGATTCAACTGTAAACACAGTGAAGCAATATTTCATTCAATATGGATATGAAGTGTCATTATGAAATTAGATTATCTGTTGTTTGAGAGAATATGTTAGGCAGGTGTAATCTATTGTGGGTGAACATTAAAGCTACAGGAAGAAAATTATCTTGCATGAACAATAAATAATCTGTGATACTTTATTGATATTGATAAATGTTCACTTTACTACTGTCTTGGTTAATATAAAACCATAGTTATTTAACCTATGCTCATTTAATCAAAACATCTAGATATGCTGATCTTAACACATCTAGTAGGTCTTTCCTTGGAGAAATAGTGCAACACACAAGAAGTGATCAATTTCCCACCTTTGTTTGAAATAAAGAGATAAAGTCAACTGATTAATGAGCATGAGCAGAGATGTCCGCCGTGGCTGAACAGAGAAAAGAGCCTGTGTTCAGAAGCTCTACATGAAAAATGACCTCACATGCCACCAACAGATTGCCGATTGACAGGTGATTTTGGCAAGAAAAGAAAAAAAGAGAAGAAAAAAAATCTTATTTTATGTTTTTTAATACTGACTGAAACATTCAACCTTTCAAATGCAATGAGAGAAATAAATGCTCAAAAAGGCTGAGAGAGAAAAAAAGATGGTTTTACTCTCAGTCATCACTAGAGGGCACTGTGAGCTTTTTTTTTTTTTTGGTCAGTTCGCCCCACCCACCCCACCCCTCCTCACTCCCTCAGCACAATCCTGCAAGTGGACCAGCCCACTGCCTGGCATGCTGTCTGTTGGTGTAGAAGATTTAAACAAAGAGGCTTAATATCAATCAGAGTGTGTGTAAACACACTCATAACTCACTTGAGTAATGAAGCGGCAGTGAGTCAGCCTTTTTCCTGTATGCGGATAATGGTATGTGTGTACGTGTATGTGTGTGTGTGTGTGTGTGTGTGTGTGTGTGTGCGTGCGTGCATGCATGTGTGTGTGTAGGGGGAGAAATGTGAGAGACGAGGGTAGCCTACAATAAGAGTGTAGGCATGCCATGTGCTATACAAAGAAAGTGTCCCTACACTGATTTGTAAGCAGAGTTGCTGGATCTGAGTTCTGTTTAGTACTTATAGAATCTCTCTATAAACTAAAATACACAGCGTGTAAAGCCTCAATAAAAAGCAGTGATACTCTACTTCATTAACAGCCAAACTTGGACTTCGAAAAAGCATTTGAAATTATACAGCCCAACATTTGGTTCTGGAAACACATGCCCCTGTCAGTGATCTCATCTTGAGTTTCATCACAACATTTAAGAGGCTGTAGTGTAAGACTGAACAAAACAGACACTATAAAAAGCACACCAGAGATATTGTCAATATTTTACATGATGATAAGGAAAAATAATACCGTAAAAACAGGATAAATATTGTACATGAAATACAACATTTATACAGCATGTTTCCCCCTTCAGCAGGTGTGCCTAATTTGAATTGGAGAGATCAACCAATCAACATCCAGCACTGTAATTTACTTAAGCTTAACTAATGCTCAGTTGTTTTGACACCTGCAAGTATCTCTGGACAGAAATCATATACATTCTGTCACAGGCCCTTTCCATACCTGCCATTAACATATGTCCTGGGTTCTGCGATCACAAGTGGACTGCTCTAAACATGCCAGTATATTAGAATGTTTCTTCACAGCTGTCTTGAGTGACCACTTGTGATTGGAACTCACTTCCCTGCTCTATATGCAAATAAACACATACATAATTTCTATTTGCGAAAACTGTATGCATTGTTGTCTTTAAGTGGTGGAAGGCAGCATGCCTGGTCTGCCAGATATTAAAAGAAGAAGAAATCAAAACAATACAGATCAGGTCAATTCCTTGACATGATCCAGGCAAACAACATTTGAAGCACTCGTAATATATCTCTATGGAGTTTTTGAAAATTTCAGATGTCGTGGACAAAGCCAGCTTACACTATTTGAAAACCAACTGAATGAGTATGAATGAGTATGTACTTCCGCTTACACTGAGGGTGTCAGCTGAGTATGTGTTTGGTCCGAGCAGTTGGATCTCAGCACGTCTTGGGTGCATTCACACCTAGAGCTGTCCACTTGTGATCACCCAAGATGTAAATTAACGCCAGATACAAACAGGGCCTTAGTCAAATACAGCTAGAAATTTGCAATGTCGTGGGAAACATTAAGGACCCGCTCAGCATGGATAGTTCATTGCCATGGTGATACCCACTTTCTAACTCAGTTCGACCATGTGACAAACATGTAAGGTGCAGAGGAGAAACTGTAAAAGGAAAATATCATAATTTATATGACTCACTAATGAGTGAGACCACAGTAGCTGAACCAGATCTGGCAGGGTGGAAGAGAGCGAGTGATCACTGCACTCAGTCATTTCTCTGTCTCTCCACTTACTGTCATTTAGGTATAAATGTGGAAAAAATATAAGCAACCAAAAACATATAAAGTGAGATTTATTTTCACATTAATTTCGTGAATACACTTTCAACTAAATCACCTGCCTCTGCAAAACATTTTGAAGACCGATTGTATCACCATGAGCCATGCCGTATGTGAAAATAAAACCATTAAAACTTAATGATACCGGACCATTAACAACAGCAGACTTGAGCTATCAGCTTGTGAAACTACAAACTGTATGCTCCTGTAGAAGCCATTAGTCAATTGGACTTCAATTTATTGCGTTTTATTTATGTTTATGTATGTTATGAGTTTGCTTGTTAAATGCTACACTACCCACAAGCTTTTGTTGAGCTCTAATCAATTGATAGATGTTGCCATAGAAACGTTCAAGTTGGCAGCTAGACCATGAGTAAGTAACACCAGCGAGCTAGTAATCCTTACTGGGGGTTGGTATCACTCCACCATGGCTTTACTGTCAGACAGTTTTAGACAAGAAAGTGAAGAAGGTAATTAAAAATCAGTAATTAATGTATGTGATGAATACTTTATTCTGCCCTAAATATATTATTTAATTCTAGAGTCAGGGATCAAGAAGGTGGGCACATTTCAACTTTATGGAGACTCATGGGTGTTTGAATTCATCTCCTTAAAGACATGATCCTTCGGGGGAGTAGATTTTCAACTGGAACATATTATGTATCTTACAGTATAGCCTGTGTACATCTGTAATCCACAATCCAGCTTGTCAGCTGCAAGAACATCCCACTGAACATTAGTCTCACTTTATTACATTAGGTAAATTCCATAAACATATTAGTCTATAAAGCCTACCATATCATGAAAGGATCTCAAGCAGTATGAAGCAAATTCCTATAGGCTATAAGATGGCATGTGGAATGAAAAAACAATCTCAAAATGGGTGAGAAGGAGACATATCAGATTTATACACAAAGGCTAGAGCTGCATTTTGTAATTTACTGTGTAATTACACAACTGATTAGGAAAATGCACATTAGACACATGCATCCAGCACACACACACACACGCCACCGTCATATCTGACTCCTGGCTTGTGTGGGCAGGTGGATCTGCTGGGCATCCTGTTCATCTCACTGTACATTCAATTACAGTCGCCCACAAATTACTTCAAGAATACGAGCCAGCATGAGCCGCCTGCCGCCTCCGCATGCGAACACACACTCCTCCTCCTCCTCTTGCCCCCATCTCGCTTTCATTCCCTTCCTCTTTCTCTGTCTCCTCTTTGACGTTTCTGCAGTCAAATGCTGGACCGCTGGCCGTCTGAGAGCGACACGCTTTTGGTTCTTCCGTGCTGATACTTTCTGATCTCACCAACGGAGTCAAAGTAGAAGATACATAAACGGAGAAAACACCCTCAATCGGGTGACCTCATGTCTTTAAACACCCACCGCCGACACATGCTGATAAATCCTGTTCTACTCTACCATGTGCCTTTCACACACACACAATGCAAAATGCATACACAGATACATGCATCCACACAATTACATTCACCCAGATGAATTCTTGCACACACACAGTCCAAAGCAAAAAATTACACACACACACACCCACTCTGCTCATACGTAACTGTGCTTGTCAAACACATACACACACACACACTCTCCCAACGCAAAACGAGCTTGTTCTCAGCGTGTGTTCTCTCCATCTTTCCTGCTCCTTCTGTGTCTCTCCGGGGTATGCATGATAGTGACTGATGTAGCCAGCAATTTATATTGCTGAAGGAAGCGTATGAAAGATACAGATGATATCCCCGCAAAGGGGGTTTCAAGAGTGGAGGAATGATGGTGGAGAAGGGGATGAGGAGGAGTGTGGGTCTTAAGAGCTTGATATAAGGCTATAGTGTCATTCAACCGGTGACTCAAGGGACATTTGCAGTCCACTTTAGAGTGCTTTAACTAAGATGTTTTCTCTCTGCATGCCAGAAAGTTAATTGTACTGTATTCAGTTAAAGTTAATCATGCAGCAATCAGAGATAGGGATGAAATACAGGGGGAGCTTTTCTGTGTTGGCAAACAGTTGTGCTCTGTGATCACTGAATCCCCATCAGCTCCGAGGGCCCAGATCTGCTACTGACCTCCGACCTCCCTGTGGGGGGCAGGCAAAGGAAAAGAAAATGATTTATATTTTATTGTTGCTCATTTAACAAAACGAGCAACAGAGAGAATGAGACACTGTGTCGGCCTCTGATGGTCTCACACAGCACATGGGTAAGTGGGAACGACTTGACTGGGGAAAATGCCAGGGGACTAATGTTAGAGAGGCTTTGTAGTGGTGGACAAATGCTGTCTCAACCCTTCTCCTCTCCTGCAACATCTGCCTTGTCAAGGCTGTATACATCTGATGTGTACATAACTCCACTGTACGCCCACTGCCAGGTTTGAACAAATTAAATGACGACAAAATACATTGTTTGTGACGGCCCTTCATAACCAAACATGCCACCCAAAATGGTTACAAATCACTGCTGGACAAATACAGGTTTGGTTGCATTTAGACACAAATTGACTAAGTTAGAGACATCCCCACTGCATTGACGTTAAGGGAGTGCTGTTGCCATTGTTACAATAATAACCGCATGGTTATGGTCAGGGTATGTTCGTGGTCATTAAGAGAACACTATGTTGAATGCCACAAGGGAACAGGAATCACACAGCAGTCACCTGTGGCATTAGGCATCGATCTCAGTGGTCCAGGTCCATCACTTTGGTAATGTTGTAATGAGCTATTTATTTGGGGCAGTGATCCAACATAATCACCTGGTAAAGAATTAATGCTGTGTGTCAGTTATCAGTGCTGTGTGTGTATGTGTGTATAGAGGTGATGTTGTAAAATGCCACGTGTACTGATGGTAATTGATCTTACTGTATGTGTTAGTTTAATGTTAAAGAAAAATTATAATGATATAATTGTTTCCATTTTTTTATTTTCATTTTTTTGTGCAAATTTAGTTACTAGCAAACTAATGTTATACCAAGCGGTATACAGTATTTGAACCTCCTGTTGCTCCCGTGCTCCTTGCTTTTAGCAAGACATCTGTCATTAGCCATTCTTTATGAAAGTTTGTGTATAACTCCTTAAGATACGAAGAGTTTTTCTTTAACATGCTATGTCATCTATGATAAAAATATTTTGCTTAAGTTATAACTACTGACTACTGTAATGGAGTCCTGTTTGGGGTCCCCAAGAAAGCCCTTGACAGGCTCCAGTACGTGCACAACTCAGCTGCCAGGGTTCTAACCCACACTAAGCTTTGGCAGCACATCACCCCCACCCTCTCTCACCTACACTGTCTTCCGGTTAAGTACCGCATCATCTGCAAACTCCTCCTGCTTGTCTATAAATCGCTCCACAACCTCGCTCCACAGTACCTTTTGGACCTCCTCCACCAGCATACCCTTTCACGGAACCTGCGGTCCTCTGACTCAGGCCTTCTATCTATTCCCTGCACCAAAACGCGATCCTCTGGGGATAGAGCCTTCAGTGTGGCAGCCCCCACCCTCTGGAACTCTCTCCCAATGGAGATTCGCCATGCTACATCTTTGGTTACTTTTAAGTCTGCTCTGAAAAGTCACTTATTCACCCAAGCCTTTGGCACTTAGTCTTTTTTGTTTTTTGTGTGGACATTGTCTATGTAAAGCGTCCTTGGGTCTCGTGAAAGGCGCTATATACATTTAAGATATTATTATTGTTATAATCCTTAAGATTTTCATAACATCAGAGCTGAATTAAATTAAAGCTAATGCAAATGGGGCATCCTTCTGTTCCTTCACTTTAAAGAATTCAACTGACACAAGACAGGGTGGCTTTTACTGTGAAGCAGTCACAGGCAGCACAGCGTGTTTGTCACTGCATGGAGTGCTGACCACGGTCAACAGTCATTTTTGGTGCTTTTTTTTGTGAGTGTATCATTTTTAACTTTTGCAAAAGAACAGTGGAAAATGTAGGAGCAGTCACAGTGAGCCATCTAATGAGGAGCTACAGGCGATGCACTGTACACTTCCAACTCCTCAGCAAGGTTACCAACTTAACTGTGCCCTGCTGCTGTGTAGAAAATACTTGCACCACATGCAGCATGAAATCAGATCATGGTTGAAATGATTTTTGACTTCTTCATTCAAATAATGAGAGTTTGTAAACAGATATTCCAGTTGCTGTTTTGTTGCATTTCTGACAAAGTGAGACTGTCCTTTGCCATTGGTGGGGACAAACAACATATATGGTTGTTGAGGCTGGGGGACTTGTTGGACAAAGTAACTGCTCAACAACTGTTTTCTGTATTGCTGACCTGCACTTGCTGTTTCCATGGTAACCAAGTCCTGTCAGGATTACAACTTTAATAGGTGTAACATGTTGACTTGGCCTAGAATAGCCTGCCTTTTTATTGCTGATCTTTGAGTAATTATAGCTAATTTACATTAAAAAGGAAATGAGAGTTATGACAAATTCAGACATGAAGATTGATCCCTGACCACAACCAGTCTATGCAAACCTAAAATGTAAAATTCTTTTCATCTATACTTTCTCATTTTAAGGCAATAGTGTGACCTATAGTTTCACTTTCTCTTGAAAAGATGGGTAATTTTCTTTGGAAAAACAGAGACTATTTCAAGTTTAGGGAAGAAAATAGTTCT
Organism: Lates japonicus; assembly: GCA_033238685.1. NCBI lineage: Eukaryota > Metazoa > Chordata > Actinopteri > Centropomidae > Lates > Lates japonicus. Next base: position 7,996,897 of record BRZM01003569.1, read on the forward strand.
GGTTCAGGTTCTACAGCAAGACAAGAATCAAAATTACAAATGCTGCAATTTATGTATTTTTCTATTTGTTCTGTTTTTATTTACTATTTTAATTCAACCTTTAAAATACTTTATTACATTGTTGACTTTTATTTTAAAAGAGTAAATGTGCAAAATCATGGTAATTTTGGAAACTTTTGACCACATGGGAGTACTGCATGATAGTTTCTCTTTTCACTGCAAACCTCCGTGCTGAGGCAGATCCATTCAGGGGAAGAGGAGGAAAAATGCTGCAGTACACTCTTCATTATAATCTACACCAAAGCCATTCCATTATTTACAATCAATATACAATTATCCCACAAGCAGGGGGAATATCTTGTTTATGTTCAATAATTTTTTCTGTAATGGTTCCGGTTGACCTGTGGCTGGGCAGCAAAGGGACGAGGGCAACGGAGAGTGTAAAGGGTTGATAGACTCACTCATAGCCAGCTTGGTGGCACCACAGCGAGAACGGGAAGTTGCAGGTTTTGGCCATCGATACAAGAGTTTTAACAAAAGGAGTCTTCATTGATAATTACATATATATAGTATATTTTATTTACATGAGACAACAGAAGCTCTTGAATGATCTGTGAGAAAGGACACCCTGTCAATCCAAATGACAAACATTTCCCTACCCAGCAAGGAACAAGGTCAACCTCATGGTTACAGGGGACCATGTGTTGGATTGTTGAGTTTCATGTCTGAGTGGATCAGTGTTTCCCCTTTCCCTCTGGTTAGTGCAGTGGTAAGCTATCCAATATTCCCACAAGGCTTGAGCTCTTCCAGTGGTGGCTTCCAGTAGGGGAGAAAAAGCCCCCCGGGTCTTTAACACCCCCACTGTTTCTCTCTTCTCCATTTGGCTCTTGGTCTAAAAAAAAGTCATCTCCCATTGCCTTATTGATTGGGATACTCTGGGGAGGGCCGACTGTAACATCGGATACCAGGAATCTGCTTGTGGATTGTGTCTGCCTGTCAACACTTTAAATTGCCACTGGGGCAAAACTAGCAACATTTGAGGTATTCAATATGTCAGATGCAGTTAAAGGCAGCGGGTGGGATTATCACTGAGAGGGTGAGTAACCAGAGCAGTGCCCCATTTTGGGGTGGGGGGGACACAAACAGGAAATGGAGCAATTTGATTTCCATATTGATAGTTTTTGAAATGAGAAACTGGGAATGGAAATTGATTCTGTGCACCATGTTGAGCTCAGGCTTGTTGGCAGTTTTGAGAAGAGGCAGAGTTGAAGAGGTTAAAAAAAAAAAAAACAATCACCTGGGTTTTTATTTTTATTCCATGTTACAACAGTAGTTTACCTACCAGCTTCAATCATTCCACATTTCCTCTGCTGAGAGCTGGCTGGGGGGAAAAAAAAGGCTGTTCCCCTGATCATGTCATTTGACACGGGAATAATGACACATTGTTATAAGCGTGGCAACATTACCATTTCTCTGCTGTTAAGTGACTAAGTCTATGGTCCGAGACAAAGCGAGGGCAGAGTCATACAAATGTAACCAGGAACCAATATGACGTGGGGCTGACAAGAGGAAAGTTATGAAACAAGATTACATTATTCTAATGTGGGCAGACAAAAGGGTAAGGGACAAGAATAAATGGAAATTCAGCTGAGTCAGAGGAAAGCAGATAAATGCCAATGAGCCAGTGCAAAGATTTCTATTTTAATGAGAAGTGGGTGGGTGGGGTGGTGGGTGTTGAAAGGGATGAAATGAGAGATCAATGTGACCAGGAAATGAATGATTACACACCAAGTCAAACATTATGAAATGGTACATTTTTAAAGTTTCATTGTAGTTTTTACTGTTCAGATGTTAAATGGGAGCTCATAGTAGACCATTCATTTCTGCGTAGGTTTCAGATAAAGCCAGGCAGAGCAGCTGAATGAAAACGTAGAAAAATGTAACCAGGTTAGAGAAGGTTTATTTGAAATGTTTTTGTAATAGCTGTTCTTACGATGTTTAAAAAAAAGGGGGATGTGGTTTTTAGAAAGGCCTTTATGATCCTAGATAGTAACTTAACTTATGTGTCTGGAGGGAGATGTAGACTGAAAGCGGCAGATCAGTGTACTTCATGTCTGTGTCACTCTCCAAAGGAAATAATACAAACTAATGGATTGGTAGTAAAAGAGAATTTCAGTTATGTGTTTTCTATATGAAATTCTGCTCCTCAAAGGATGTTCATGCCATATTATCTGTCCCTGGTGGACCATGCTTCTTAATTGCCTATTTTGTTCTCACTTGACAACATGTATTAACACTATTCTCTTTCTGCTTTCTCATGCAGCTAGGGTAATAACAACAATTTACCAATGCAGGGTTTTTTGTCTTTTGTTATTATTCACACAATTTTAAAATGTTTCTGAGTGTGCAAGTCAGTGTTCCTTACAGTGACTAGAAATACAATAAAGGTACTTAGTAGGGGACAAAACCTTCTGCTGATCTTTAATCCTCCAACTCGTACCCACCATATCAGTTTTTTGTTTGTTTATCATTTGTTGTTGGGGTTAGATTTTGAAAGCAATTTAATGTAATTTTGTTTTTCATATTCCTGAAGTTAACATAGTGGTTGTAGCAAAAAGCTCAAAACTGAAATTCTAGATCTGAATTTTCACTGGAATTGAATAAACCTCTTGGACCAAGATTTCAGCCAGACTGGTTCATTATATTTTGATATTTTGAGTGTTAGTGCACCTGGGCATTTAAAATCCCACTGCAGCAATCCATCTTTGTATATATTACTAATATCATGAGGTGGTGTCAGTACAGTACTGTCTGATAAATGTAATCCTTGGTGAAGAGAAGATCCTTGTGCTGCAAGCAGTAAAGAACGTGAGAGGGATTTATGTGTGTGGTGCTCTCCCCAGACCAAGAGTCCAAGCTCCTGGAAACCCTCTGTCTCTGACCCTCACAAGTCAGCGTTAAGTCCTTTCATCTGGAATTATTCATGTTTCCACAAACAGAGCTGAAGCTTTAATCAAAATGCCTGCTACCCTTCATGTCGTCAACCTCTCTCGTGCGTGGCAGTCACGGGGGTGGGGGGGTGTGTCACTTCTGCCACCACTTTTTCCTCTGAGGAGCATTTCCACCACATGGGATGGCCATTAAAGCGATTTAAATCAGTGCTGGCAGAGTGGACGTGGCTTTGCCACTTGCCTTGATAACCCACAATGTAATGATTAATTTGTGAGGGCAGTGGTGCTCCCAAGCTTGGGACAAACACACAAGTGACTGGAAGGCCAGTGGTTCGGTTCCAGAGAGTGATTGGGAAAATCTGCGGGGAACAAATGAGTAAGAGTCACTCCTCTTTCAACCAAAAATTGGAGATGCCCTAAAGCAGAGCACTTAGGCCTCATCTGCTCGAGTGGAGCTGCTCAATGGCCAGTGGTAGACCACTGTGGTTGCACTAAGCGCCATCCAGCATTGTTGTGTTGTTGTATGAATGGAGTAACACCATGCTGAAGCTGAGCATCTGTTTTCACATTGGATAATTAGTAAAACTGGGTAAATTGCTCCAAGTCTATTGGAACTGCTGAACCCATGCTATGACTTTGATTTAAAAGCTTTGAAAACTGGTTTAAAAAGAGAGTAATTATACAAAATCTGTGCCTGTAGCTCTAATGAATGTGGGATTGGTGATCTTGAAAGTTGCAGAGTGGCTAAAATACTTCAATAGAAATGGTTAACATGTTTTTCTTATAACACTATTATGTACTAGACAAACTTCTAAAAGCTGCATGAATGGTAGAAATGCTAATTTCATTGACAAGGTGCTTTCACCATGTGATATACATCACTGCATTGTTATATATACACTGTACATAGTATAACCTAAGACCTGATATTTTCTGGTAATCACTGTCCAAATGTCACTAAAACTCAGACACACTATACACAAGATGAACCAAGTCTTACCATAATTCTATTTTATAAAGGAAATTAACTTTAGCATAGAATGCAATAGTGTTGACAATGAAAAGCTTAGAAGCATAGATACAGACAAAGCTAACCAGCTGTAAGTCACAAGAGCCAGCTGCTTTTGGCAGGCTAAGATGAGGCCAACAAGCCTTCAAGCCAACACACGTCAACTGAAAGAGAAAGAGATTATAACTGAAAGAATGCAGAGGCTAAGTGTCCAACCTGTTTAAGTCCAGGGAACCTTAAGGTGCTGCTGAATATGAAAACACTGGTCACAGAAGGGAAATATTCTTCAGGCACTTTTACACAAAGCAAGGAGAGAAAGGATAGTGCAGTAAAAGCCATTATTTAGTTTTTAGTTTTTAGTTTTTTAGTTTTGTTTGCTGCCTGTGTCTGATCTCACAACACTTTCTACGTAGATCACACATTATCAAAAGTTCATCATGGAACACTTAAAAGTTCAGACATGGTCATATTGATGTGGAAAACAGTCCATAGACATTTAATGTCCGCATTATGGTGGATTCCTACTGATATATCAATATGGTTTTTAAAATAGTTTCTTATTTAGTCTTAAATATTTAATGTCATAAAGCAATACCTAAGATTTGAAGCCAAGTTTCTAGGGGCTTCAAAAGATTCACCTAGGCGAAAAACATCGACAGTACATTATGTATTTTCACTCCTGATGAGCTCAGTGTTAAAACTGGACTATTACATAAAGTGTTACTGAAGCTCACAGACAAATTTCACAGGTATTTGGCACTTGGTGGACGATCATTTAGACCCCACGTAGGTAGTTGATAGGCCTCCTGGATATAACAAAACAAATAGGCAGTAGAGATTGGTCAGAATGAAGCCTCAGCAGAGATGTCACACAATGAATGAATGTGAATACAATTCTGGGCATTCACCAGTCTTCCTTTCTTTTTGCTTTCACCCACAGGGCCCCTGTAGTGTGAATCTATAAGTCTGATAACCCTCCTGGCTCCACAGATTGATTTGCAAATCTTTATTATTTTTCTATTACTCTGTCTTGGTTTGAATGGTACAGCACTTCATCTGCAGAGACAATGAGAGCTAAGGTAAAAAAGTTGGATAAAACGACCCCTCGTTCATGGTCCAAAAAAGACGTACATAACTACTGCATCTTTAATCAACTCTACCATGAAAAACATTTCTAGAGATGTCTTGCTTTAAGTGTATTAAATAATCTATCAACCTAACTTTTTCATTTGTACAAGAATTGGGTTTGTTCAAACATGGCTGGATGTACAGTAGGTGCTTCCTTGCTATGCTACAGTATTTAATATTAACCTTTAGTAATAATCTTTAATCTAATAAGGAGGCCCTGCTGCAACTCAATAAACCAGAGGACATTGGAGTGTATTATCAAATTTCTTCAGATAAAGCCACCCTTATGACCGACCCAATGACAGGGCGTCTCTCTGTCTGCCTTTTGTTGCTGTTGTCACAGAAATTCCTGCTCTACACACGTGTAGAAACTGAGGGTAATGTTATTATCTTGAGTATTTTATAATGTATTAAATAATAATGATTTAATAATGTATTTTTGTACTTCTTTTTGTGATCCTCACAGAAAAACCTTTGCCTCCTTCCATAGGCGGTCAGAGGTCATACAGTGTCCTGCTAAGCTGAACATGGGTATCTGAATGCATTTCCTCAGACGCTGATGTTCTTCTTTTAAAACTGATTTATTTAGAATATGATGTTAAAGTTTGTGATATTATCATCACTGGCCTGTGATACGTGTAGGAAATGTTCACCCACCAACAACAATAATTTAGATTTAGTATTTTTGAACTAGTTAAAATGTGTCTTTGTCCACTGTGGTGAATGACAAAATTTACGGGAGTTTGTTTTTGATTTATAGTAATTGCAGCCTGTATGGGAGGTCCCATGCTCCCTCAAATTGTACTCATGTGGCTCTGCTTGCCTGTTTATCTCCACTTTATCTGGTACATCAAGTGGTAACGACATGATTTCCAAGAAATTATGGTAAACACCCTCGATTCAGCATAAGTAATCATTTTCAAGACAAGGACTGCACTGTCACTCCCCCTGTGGAATTTACAGCCCAACCTTTACAGTTGTTTTAGGAGAAGCAACTGAGTAATAACCTCTTTAAACTGGTGAGAGACTTTGCAAAGTTAATGCCTGCTGATAACTATGGTGCTCAGTGACACTTCACCTCCTCCCTTTCTCCATCCTCCTTAGTCGGCTTTTCAGTGCCTTTTCAGCGAGTATTTAAATAAATGTTTGAAACTAAAACGATGAATTTTTATTCACACTCCCGACATGGTTATTTAAGCTTTTTTTGGGGAATCAAACTAGTAACCTTTGAGTCTTAGGGTAAGCCTTTTAGACTTCCCATCAACACCTCTGTGACATTCTTAAGTGTGTTTTTCAGAAGTGTCTCATTCACCTCCCAGGTATCTTTATAGGATGACTTGCTGTGAAACACCGGCGTCATTTCATTTCACGACTGAACAGATGCTGATAGTGATTCTTAAGCTGACACAATATAGTAGTGTAGATCCAGATAAGGCACCGCCACATGATGCAGTGCAGTATTATACCACACTGACGCCTGCTAATCCCACCTGTCACTGTTAAGGTTCCATTTATTATCACACCTTCCAGCTCCTCTTTTCTCCCCCGCTGACATGAAGGATCTAAATCTTATTCATGTCTTTTCACACCCAATTAACTCACAGAGGCAGAATGTGCCCCACTGACCATACTATGCTACATCACTGCCGCATGACAAGAATAGAACCGTTGCCAACTACAGTTACCCTGGCAATCCATGCCAGCACACAGTAAACAATGACACTACTTTCTGTGCAGAACAGATCCCCCAACAATGCAGCCATGTCCCATTTATATCATCTTTCGTTTCCAATGCACATTACCGCAAATGCACACTTAACATCACAGTATTGGCAACATGCTCCAAACATTATTGTAACTGCACACTAAACGTTACATTATAACACAGCATCTGTGCAGTCAGTCCTGTCAAAATGTGAACACAGAACAGCCATTGAATGTCATATAACTGTTCCACACCAGAAATGAGCTACTTCATTATAAACAACTAGTCGTTAACAGCATATTTATTTTATCTTTTCTATGTGATGTTTCTGCAGATAATACAGTAAACCATTGGTTTACTTTGTCTATAATCCTTTGACTTCATACCACAGAACTGCAAACATACATACATAACCACAGCCATCTGTTCATAATCCATTCCTGACAATGCAGTCATGCTCTGTTTACATCATCCACCTTTACATTACATCTTAGAGCACACAATGCTGATAATAATAAAGGTGCGTTCTTTCTCATATTGATTTAACAGAAGTACATGGCATATAATTGACCCAGAGCAAATATCACACATTTGCCTTTGTGCAGTTGTCCGTAACAACACACAAACACACACAACCTGACCCAAAATACTCCTCCTCCTCTGTGATTTCATATTATTAGACTGCTTTCAGTGGGATATTTCAAACAGATGGGGTCGACTTCTTAGATCTGGGTAGCTAATCCCTTCTTAATTTATCTTAATATAGTTGACTGGGTGTACTGTACCTGCAGTATTTCATGTGTGGTGGTGGTAGTTTTGATGGGTGCTGTGGGACCATCAGTGCCACGCAAGTATGGTTTACTAGAGAAACTACACAGAGAAGACAGAGCCATCTGTATTCCCAATGTGCCTCACATACAATATGAGTGAGCTATGCACAGAGCAGGGAAGTAATGCCTTTTTCTGCTGCCTTTTGCTCATTCAGCTGTTTTCACATGTGGACAATCGGGGCAGATGAATAAAGTCTGGTTTTCATTTGTGTGTGAGTATGTGTGCTTGTGCGTGTGTGTGAGGGCTGTAAATATACAACCATTTTATCAGTAGAGATGATTCAGTTGTTACTAAGACAGACCACAGCATGCTGATAATTCCTCAGAGGGCCTTTTGTTTGTTGGTGATTTGCATGCACTTTATTAAAAATGTTTTGAAAGTTCAGCCAATTTGGCAAATATTAAAAAGAAGTCAGTGAGCATTTAACAAATGAAATATATATAAATGTACACAAAGCATTTAAATGTAATGCAGATAATAAAATCAATTAAATGGCAGAGCTGTAAATCAGAATGTACCAAATCCCCAGTCACTTTTTTGCGTTTTGCTGGTTAGACTGGTTAAAATGAATTCAGTGTTTTGTTGTTTAAATAATTGAGTATATAGTACATTTGGTTCATTAGAAATTGCTACAGTTTTGTTAATTTTTTTCTTGATGAAAAGATTTTATCATTACATGTGTACATTATTATAAGAATTCTAATCAACACAGCACAAGTACACAGATAAGTTATTGATTACATGGATGTAACTTAAAACATTTAGCGATGAACAGCATTAAACAACTATTTGTTCTGTATGATATTTAGTAAGTGCTACAAAGGCATCAACATCCACCGTTAGAAAAATTGGCAATGATTTAAAACTGTGGTCTCATATTTCCCTCTCTTTAACTGAACAAAAAGAAACAGCCAAGGCTATAAGTTGTTTTTGATTTCCACAATAACATTACAAGCACCTTACTATTATGAAACATGTACAAGGCAAGAGCAGATATGGACTCACCTCCTCTCTCTACTACGAAGCAAAGAATGACTTGCCACTCAATTTCTATCCTATTTCCATCTTCCAGTTCAGTTCTCTGCTACAGAAATATCTCTGATAATGCCATTCACCATTACTCAATGCTTTATCAAGCGCATATATTGTGTTTGTAAATTGCATCTTTGTGCATCACGATAAGGATTCACACCCGTGTGTGTGTGTGTATAGTAATTTTATTCAGGACAGTTTTTCCAGGTGTGGGGAAGCATTGTAATAACATGATATCCCCCATATGTAAATTAATTAAGCAGACAGGCACAAACTTTGCATAATTTGCTTTTGATTTGTTAATTTTCTCCTTTCTGCCTCAATTTTTTGGCCCGTCAATCTTTTGAATCCCAGTCTCAAGAACCCAGTCCTTGAAATTGCAAAGACTACTCCTTAAATTGTCTCTAGCTCTTGGAAAAGTAACATTAAATAATTTGACTGGAGACAAAGAACTGACAGTTTGAATATTTCTTTGATGTTACTGCTGAGTGTATACACTATTGGACATTTGTTTATCAAAACACAAGCGTTGTCACAAATACATTTGTAATGCAGGTTTTTTTTTTTTTTTTGGCCTGAGATTTTAAATCCACTGACACAATAGCAGTGAATAAGGGGACAATTAAATGAGCAGGAAACAGAGTGGCCTCTCAGAGCAGTACTCCTGATGACAGTGACCATTCAACTTCATTAGGCAGTATCGACACATTTGTTCCAAACTTAATCTCCTAGCAACAGCAGCGCTACTTGGCCTTTTAGACAGTGTCGATGGGATTTCATGCCTGGTCTCCTCCAGCAACACTATGGCAAATCACAAAGAATTAACGCCATACAGAAGTACCTGAGTCAATGATTTTTGAAGTGTAATTTCTCTCTATTGGCCTGACAACCTGAAAAGCTGAAGATAAAGAGCTCTTCTTTCATGCATGGACACTATGCAAAGCACATCTTTGCAGCCGTGAAGTGGACTTTTCTTCTTGCACAATGAGCTCTTTTGTGTCATTTTGGAATTTTGGTGATCAACCCTGACACTAACCACATTGTTGTCTTCAATCTATAATCACTATTTGAGCAACATCAATTATCATACTGCTGTTATGCAAACTAGAGCAGTTAGCTTTGCAACAAGCACCAACATTCATCTGACCCTCTTAAGGTATTTCAGGCATGACTAGTTTAAAAGTAAAAAAGTTAATTTTCTGTTCACTTCCAAGGCTTGGGTGTTCTTGAAAACTCTCGCATACTCTCGGTACCAAAATTTATATTTGGTTCTTTGATAAAAAACTAAATTGTACAAGGCTGTGTTCATAAAAATGTGAATTGAAAAATGAACAACCCCCCCATGTATATTATGGGAAAAAACATCCAATCACAGAGTTTACCCTCTCTCACCTGCAGTGCTAACAATGGGTACAAACTAAAGATCACAATTTTTTAGAAAACTGACAGTCAAAAGCTTTAATGAAGTCACTTTCTGGCAAGTGCTACAAACTGTTCTCCCATCATAACAATATAAGTCCACAATAAAAACTAGTTATTCCTGAAGGACTATTGTAGATATGATATACAAATTTACAGTATATACTAAGATGGGGCATTTGACCCATTTAATTGAAGTGTACCTGTTCAATAAGATAGACCAATAACAATGCTCCAGAAACAATTCAGAAAATGGTCACCATGCGCAATGGCCTTCAGAGAAATCACTGTGCTGGGTAGTAATTGGTCAAGTGCGCCAATTTACCTCCGTCAAACTAGAAACCTCAGACTTCATGGCAGAATGATCAAAGCCACTACACTCTCCAGTGTTTCCTCTGCATGCAGCTTTTCCAAAGAGACTTGTTTTTTGACTTTCATCTTTCAATTCAGATTTTCTTCCTTTCTCTGCTTTCAACTGTCTACCCCACTCCTCGTGGATCAAACAAGAATGAAAATCATAACACCATATATCAGAGGAACCTTCATGGCATAAATAATTATGTTACTGAGGAAATAATTAATATTGTTTGCACCTTATAATCTCCTGTAGATCTTCAGCAGAATGTGATTGCTTTAGTTTTTTTAGATTGATGGAGCTTTGTGGAGGAATGTAAAAAATGCAAGGAGCTGCACTGTATTCACAATATCACAATCAAATGTGTAGTAATATCTATCTATTGTAAGAATTAAGTAGTAAACTGAATAAAAATTTAAGGGCAATTTGACACCCTCCTTTCTGCACAGGGCAGACACAACAGTACTTTGCCACCTCACACTAACCAGGTGTTCAAGTAACATACATGAAAAGATGCGTTAGCAAGCTGGGCTAACTAGTTTGCACTGACTAACTTACAGCATAACGGATCCTCCAAACTGATGAATATTGTAAAGGGGTGGACAGCTTTAATCACTAAAAGGTTTCTAGGTTACTTCAAAAAGGAAATAAAAAACACTTTGTATCCAAGTTTGTGGGTATGGCTTTGTTGACAGCATCTCCTAGCAATGCCAGGTCTCAGTTATCAGTCAACTGAACCACAAAGTGAAAAGCTCAAGGCTCAGACACAGTTTTGAGTGGAATGGAACAGAATCAAATGCAGGGTTTTGCTGTTTAGCTGTAAAGAAAAAAAAAACTTTCAAAAATTTACTTCTAAATCTTGTTTGCCTGAGCAGCACTGTCTCACAGAAATTCTGTGTATATACAACTAAAATGTAAATACATTTTGCAGGACATGTAACTGCGACTGGAATAATTTTTTTTCATGAATATAACGACTAATTAAAGTTAATGTTAATTCACTTTTTTGCAAATACATCGATACTGAATGTGATAGTAAAGTGTTAGCACAAGATTGTGGTCTGTGACATGGTTTTTATGGGGCAACAGGAAGGAGGACTCGAATGCAGACATAGACCAGGTAGATCTGAACATTTAAGCTTGCAGGCAGAAAGGAACAAACAGGATAAGAGGATGGGAAGAATGTAACAACATACAGAACATGAATGACACCACAATCTGGCTCATGTCTGGAGAGAGATGGCTGGTATATACACTGTGAGCTGATTAGGGAATGGGTGACAGGTGAGGTGGGTGTGGGAGTCAGGGCTGAGTGATTAGGGAATGAGAGACAGGTGAGCAGGCAGGTATGGGGAGTCAGGTGACTGAGACAGGGAGGAAAATCTGAGGACATCTGGTGGGGGGGTAGAGAGTGGCAGGAGACAGGCAGAATAGCAAAAATTAACAGGGCTGAGGCAGGAATTGTGACAAGTCTGGTTAAAGACAGAAAAAGTTCAGAGTGACTTCAGACACGTGTTTGTTTACATACAACCGTTTCATACGGCTGCCATCTGCCACAGTCCACTGCTGTTAATAAATGTAGAGCTTCATTCATTCACCTATGAAAAATTTGACTAATGTCTCCTGAGAGGAATGTTTACATAATGCTTACATTTAGTGTTTTTAATCAAGTCAATTATTTATATTTGCTTTTGAAAAAAGATATAGGTAATAAATTTAAGTAATTCACATTGCTTCACTCTTTTTTTAAATAGCGCCATGATTCAAATGCAAAGACAGCAGTAATTCTGTGATGTACTGTACACATATTCTTTAATTGCAGCAATTGCAATTGCATGGTTCTGCTGCTGTGATACTCCAATCTGCACAAGTATGACACCCACTTGTCCCACATGTAGGGCAGAGCCTGTAATACACAACCATTGCTTGAGCATAATACAAATAATTGAACTTATGTTACAAACATGCTGAGTATACTTTGATGAAATTCCCATGAGGTTGCTGTTTCTGGCAATAGTAATAAGAGGCAAGGTGTGGTCATGGGCAGTGTGGTACTGTGAACTACAGGAATGAGTGCCAATCTGTATATAAAGACTCAACTCATCGTTGTGATGATTGAAAGGTGTATGGAACATATGAATTAAAATTGTACTTGTGCCCGAGCACCTGTGAGAGTTAATTTATGATGTAATATAGGCTTCAGCTGCAATTGTAATTATCCTACTGACACATTTAATTTAATCTTAAGTCTCTTAATCTCTCATTTTGTTTGAGACATTGGCAGGGTTTCATTAAGATATCATTTAGATAAATGTAAAGGTTTCCATGAAGCTATAAATAAACCCATATTCACACAGTTTAAAGGTGCTATGCACGCAGTGGTACTGCAGTGCAAACGTAAGCACTGATTACTGTTTTCACTCATGTTTTGTTCAATGGAAAACAAAAGCATGTAGTTATCCAGATACAGTAACTGTGTTAGTCTGGATGATGATTAACAGGACACTTATAGCTAGAAAACCAAAAAAATATGGAATATCACCGCGATCAGGCTACCTTGTGTGGGTGTGCACATACATGTGCGTATACTGTACACTGAAAAAGAGGTCATGCGTTACTGCCTTCCCTCCTCTTACTCCCCTCGTCTTTCAGACATTCACCCCCCCACCTCACTCAGACTGAGAGACCCAACAGCAGTGCGAAAAAGCTATTATCACCAGCCTTTCTTCATCTTAACTATGATGCTTAGGCAAGCATCTGCATTAATCAGGGAGGGAGAGGAGGAGGGTGGGAGAGAGCAAAGCAACAATGAGCTCAGACCTGAGAATGCACAGAAGAGGCCACCAAGTGGACCACAAATCACCCTCTTATCTACACGAGATGAAAGACTTGTTTTCCTTCAGCCAGTAAACACAATTATGCATCTGAACGCACTCTCAGAAGATCATTCAACAACAAATCTTCTCCATCTCTAATTATGCCTAATATAAGCAGATAAGAGCTATGCCCAGGCAGTCTGGTAATCTATTACCTTCACCACCAGTGCATACACCAGTCAAAATCTGGATCACCTTATTTAACAAGTAGCTTACAATAAATGTGCAAGAATTTATTTTGACATCACCAGCACAGAGGGACACAGTAACAATAAAGGTGGTAAATGGTGCACACTCTCTTAAGCGGTGCAGAGAATTATGTCATTTTTCTTAGTTAGTATTAGCTGTAATAGACAAAGGTCGGATTGGTAATGTGGGAATACAGCACATGCAGTCCAAATGGATGGCACCAGTGACGACAGCAGGCTGCCTTTGAAGAGATACTGTTGATTCCACATGCAGTCATAAAGTATAAAGTGGAATGGAGTGTCTGGCAAAACACTGAGCCAAGTTTGCATGAGATAAACCAAGTGGGATGAAAGGCACAACACATGAGCATAATGGCTCCGGGTTTAGCTGTGGTTTGGGCTGCTTCGATTAAACATACTACAGATTTTCACAAGGGCAAAGATGGAAATGAAGTGTTTTCTCATACACTCTCTGAAAGGTACTCTGTCGTGGAGTGGGATGAGATCATTTGCACATCTACTTTGCTGTCTCTCCCCGGCGCACTCAATTGTGTTCAGTTGGGGCAGACTCTCACCTCAGCACTGAGCATCCCTCCAATCACGGTATCTCTCTTGCTGGGTGACTCACCCTCCACTATGCTCCCACAGATCCAACGTGGTCTGAGCTCACCAAAAGGAGCTTCCATTAACACTGAGCTGTGAAGAAAAACCGGGGGCTGGCCGAGACTCCCGGGCATCTATTTCATCCTCTCTGCGTGTACCATTGAGAAACAGAGCCTCTGGGGAGAGCAGACGGCTCTGGTTTCATAGTGTAATCTCTGCTCATATGTGAGGGCAAGCAAACTACCCACTTCTCCAATCCCCCCTCCAATGAACAGGCTGAAATGTAGGAGGCATGCTTGGCTCACAGCATGCACTTTGAAAACGTTCCTTGATACTCAAGCAGTTAATGGACTGACTCAGGAAGGGCAGATGAGAAAAAAAATTGTGCCCCTGGTGCAATTCTAATCTAAAGCTCTGATCTAAAGACAAAATTTGTGCACAACTTTCAAACAATAACTTCAATAAATGGTTGCTCTTGAATGACTTTCTGTCTTAGTTGGTCATGGCCATTTGCTTGTCACTCAGTAGTTCTTATTGCTGTGGCTGACACCTTGGAAAAAATCTGTTATCTGTGTACATCTGTATACACAGATATCTGTAAGGCATCTAGATGATGCAACAGAATACTTGCAATGGTCTTGATGATAATTTGTACGTATGTATCGGAGAAAATTGGTGTAGAACCATTAGATAAGGCGGTACCATGGTGGCTCATTTGCTGTAGGTAGCCCCCAGAATACAGTGATTGAAGGGTGCCCAGGTTTTTTAACATTACAGTGGATTTCTCTTACAGAGACATGTGAATACCTCTAAATGACCCGTTGCCCATAATGTCCACTGGTGCCCTAACATTTTGCTCAATGGCCTTGTAATCCTCCATTTGATAAATGGATTTTTCACATCTTAGGTTTACTGCGTCTCTTGGGGTTAGTGTTCAGCTGCAGTTCATGAACTTCCAGGGGGGGAATGAAGGCTGCTCCTATGTTTTACTTCTTCCTGGCCTCATTTTATGTACACCAACATAGTTCTCCCATACCTTTAGCCTTTCCCCCATCTCCCTGTTGTGTGTCCCCTGAGATTTAATGAGGTTTGCGGCATGAGGCAGCTGGACTGAGGCTTCGATCTTGTTAACTTTGTCCACCATTCAGTGTTCTATGGAATAGGTTACTGCTGGAAATCAATGAGTCAGCCTTACCACTCAACATTGTGATTTAATGTGTTCCATACCTTTATTGATCTTCTCTCCCCTCTCTCTGCTCCCTCACTTTCTCCCATTCAGACACATGCCCATGTTCTGTACCTACATGCAAAGAGACAGACCAGTTGTGAAGATCCCTTCCTAAGCCAAGACACTCCTATTGTTTGTAAAAGTATGTGTTATTTCCTTGGTGCCGTTTCAGTGTGCATGGTTGTGAATCAGCAGTTGGAAGCAAACATAAGTAATGACCTGTTGAATCGATATATCACCCTAGCGCTGACAGTTTCCAGTGGTGAGGTGTATAAATAGAGGTTATGGAGCTGACGATGTACATGGGGCAAAGGGCACGGGAAACATTTGGTCCCCTGTGGGAAACTGTCCTCCCGCTTTTCCATCCATCCATTACACAACGTGTCACCCACTGCCTCATACCTTGACATTCAGACGTGTGCACCAGCTTTTGTTACAGCAGACTTCTCTCAACTGATGACAAACACTCACACATGACAGTCGCGACGCTGTGAGAATTCAGTCATAACGTAAATGTCTTTTTATGCACGCTGTAACTCAAAGCACCGTGCACTGCCATGAGCGAATATGCTTCAATCATTAGAGCGTCTAACAAATGGAAGGGGGAGTGTCACACTTTACCCAGCGAGCAACAGATGTTCAGTGCACAGCAGCACACTTTTCAGGTGCTAATTAAAACGGAGAAAGATCTTTATAAATGTGATGGAACACAGGGGTTTCATGATGATGTAACACACCCGCTGGTCGTTATGTTGGAGATTATTCAACATATTATTGTCCAAATGACTATATGACTATTCTCATATTCACTAATAACATCCACACTGTAACAATCAGTTTTAAAATTGTGATTAATTGCAATATTTGACTTGATTGTGGAATATTCTGGTAGCCTGGTGGTTAAGATGCATACCATATGACTGCAATATCCCTTGTTCAGTTCCCGGTGTAGACCTTTGTCATATAAAATTAAGTGAAAAAATGGGTTTAAACAAAAGCACTTTTCTGCTTCTTTGTTCCCTGCACACATGCAGTATCACTTAAATAAAGAGGTCTAATACAGACAAAAATGGATTTAAAAATAAATTTAAAATGTGGTTAATAACTTTATCCAAATTGACACTTTTCCTTTCACGCATATTTACGGTACATTCGGCAGACTCTGCTGTTCAACATTAATGCTGTTAGAACTGACATATTTGGCTATGAACTGATAAGTGAAAGACATTGTACTGTACATGCTGTACGATGTTATCATTGTCCTGTGAACTGTCTGGAAGAGGCAACCATTAAAAGTTCTCCCTCACAACCAGGGCTGTGGATGGATGGGGGGGGGGGGGGGGTCTTTGCTGATGCAAGATGGCATCAGCATTTCAGACCCTTTTTTTTCATGAGAGCTGGAGACAGAGGAGCTCCCTCAGCTCCTCTATTTCCATTAATCCCCCACTTTCCTGAAGGAGTGGAACAGGTGAATATTTCACGCTGACTGCCCAGAGAGAGGGATGAGGCATACGGGTGACGCTAGACTCCATTTATAATAGATGGGTGGAGAGGGCCGAGCTTGTCTCATAGAGGGTAAAGAATGCTCTCAAGGGGATTCCTCCTCATACTTACATTCGCACGGCACCATCTTTGCTTTGACGGTCACTCTGGACACGCTGGTTATTTGTGGAATGGACATGATGCCAAGCTGCCCCACAGTTTTTGCCAGAGGAACCAGGTCATTTCTTTAAGTCCAGTCCACTCTGCTGTAAGTCATTACTTGAAACAGTTATTGCCGGAGTGGGAAATTAACACCAACCACTGGCTGGTTGTTAGAAGCCAGTCAGTATTTTTGTCTGTTTGCCACTTTGGCAGTGAGCCTACTATAATTTGAGGGAACTGATTTATTTAAAAAATCTAGTCCTGTCTTGTCATGTGCCTATTACTGGGAAAAAAAATGTGTTGTCATAAAGTTAAAGTATTAGCTTGACCACTAATGTTTGTAAAAACTAAACTTGTATTGAGAAATCTCCCTCATATATTATTTACTTACACACAAGGACATGGAGGCACAAAGTGTTATGTTTGCACCATTACATAGGAGTAAACTAGTAAACTAGGAGATCTGATTCTAAAGTTCATTGTTAGGTACTTGTTGTTAGGTCCTTGCCCTGCTTAAGATAGCATAGTTTCACACCATATTAAGTTTTAAAAATGTGCTAGAAAATTCCCTGTTTTGTCTCATTTTGAATCATTATTACTATATTTTATAGATGATGGTTGTTATGATTGTTTTCATGTTATAAAGAAGAATTCACCACTAGAGGATTCCCCTTAGCTGTCTTGTCTTTGGTGCGCTCATAAAATATTGAAGTCTCATTGAAAGTGCAGGACTGCAGTGGTTGTGGTTTCACACTGGGCCCTTTTTGTGTTTTGTGTATCTGGGTGTGTTGTATTGTGTGTACAATAATGTCCTTGTGCGTGTCTGTGTGTGTGTCTCATCGTGTCTGCATGTGTGTATGTGTGAGCAGGGGTAATGTTAGGAGGGGGTGTCTTTCATTGGTGGAAGTTTAAATATATTCAGGCTTTGGTCTGAGAGCCAACATGCCAGTGCACAATGTCACAAAGGAGTTTTTGATGGAAAGGAGAGGGAGAAGAAAAAGAAACGAGTAGTTTTGGGTCAAAGCATTGGATATCCTTTCAAGCCTGAACACTCCACTGGGCGTTTCAGCAAATGTCAAAGTCACTTCTGGCTGTGGACAGACAGCCTAATGGACCACAGCACAGTTAGAGTGTGGGAGGGCGATGGAGGAGGAGGAGACGGAAACCAAAGGCAAATATAAAGGAAAAATGGTATATGCAACTTTCTTTTTTTGCCACGTCCAAAGCATCCGCAGTCGAAGAAGACTAAACAAATTCATGAGCTTGCCAAGGCACTTCTCACCACCTTTCACTCTGTGCTTTGGCAGCTCCTGTGGTTTATTTTCCTTTTTTTTAATGCTCCGCTTTGTTGTTGAGACACGGGAGAAACGATTCATGAATAGGAGTACAGCCCCAGCTGTCTCTGCTCTCACTGACAAACATTGGAGGCACTCGGAAATGAACAAATGCTTGAAGGATGATGGTGATGAGCTGAAGGCCTCCTTTTGGCTCATATTTCCAGCCACGCAGTGTTTTGACATGAGAGAAACAAGCCAGAAATTAAAACATGATCAGGATGCAAGCCATGGGAGTGCTTGAGAGGAAATTGTTGATGAATACTTTTCCATACAAAACATCTGACAGGTGCAATGTAGGACTATTTTCTCATAAAGTACACATGTCAGATTTAATTCCCATATAATAGTGGTACATGTGTACACCAGCTATCTTTGTTGGCAAATTATATTCTATTGAGTACTGCAATTGTCCATGATGTATGCATACACACTGTAGGATAGACATGTACATACTCACATTTATTTGTGAAGTAGTACATTTACATTTGAAGGAACATGCTACTGAAAATGCATCTTTCCAGTATCAAGTACTCAACAGCTGTAGACTTGAGAGGTTGCAGCTGTAGTGAACTTGGGTTGACAGTAGTTACAGTGAATTCCAGTGGTGACCCAGACCATAGAAACTCAACAGAAACTTCTCAAAGAGAAAAAAAAAAAAACAACAAACAAAGCCGATGCACAAACATTATGTCATGCTATTGCCTTCTCATCCAAAACTCTGCATGAAGTAATGTATTTAGTGCTTTAATTGGCACAGTAAGGATTGGGTAGAACATCCTGAGCATACAGACCAAGAAGAGACAAGTGGATTAAGCTACAGTGGATTAGTCCTTCAAGGTATTTAGGTGACACTGTTGTGGTTTGTAATGAAGGAAACAGTATTCCGCAATATCTCAATTATTAACATCACAAGTGTTTTACATTTTCTCTAATAAAAAATAATATTAAACTGAATTTACAAATTGTTCTGAAGGGATATTAGTAAGATATTTATTGTCATCTTCTCAACTTTCACTTTGCCTTAATTAATACAAATTTTATGGATGCTATTCAATCATTCAATATGACCAACGTGATAGTGGCTCAACAGGGGCATGATTCTATGTGTGAAATGAAACAACCTAAATGGGTCAAAACATGACAAGTAAGTGCATATTACATTTATTTATTTGGAAGACATAGTAGAGATAAACATGCACTATTTCCTAAAGAAGAGTAACCATCTAAGACAGACACTGTCTGAGTAAGAATACCAATGTATAAAATGGAAACAAAGATGGATACACTCTATCTGGCTATGCAATCATCTTCAATAACACATGTATGTGCTGTGTGTTACATCAACCTCAGAAGGAAACGTGCAGCAAGGTACCAAATACAGATAAAACCTCCTTCAATCTATCAGCTCAGGAGGGGAACTTGCAAAAAGAAAAGAGATAGACTGTTTGCACAACTTCCAATTACCTCAGCCTGTCTAATCTGTAATTATATCTTCAGTCAACAAAGAGGTGTAGCAGCCAAAAACAGCACCCATCTGTTTATGAAAAGCAGTCGCTTGAAGAGCACTGTTCCACCTGGCCGCTGTTTACAGTGCTGTCAACAACACACTGCGCACATCGTCTCAATTTACCCTGACGTCACTGCTATTGCCCTCCAACTCCCCTCAGCAGTCACACATACACACACACACACAGCTCTCATTAATTGTGATACACCACCGTATGCACTGTAGAGGACTGGTAGACATTGTGCTGACTGTGTATATCTGCAAAAGGAATATCTTCCTTTTTGTGTCTGTGAGGTGGAGCTGCCAGAGCCCCTTTATGCTTTCTACAGAAGAAGAAAGTCAAGCTTAGTATGAATCCAGTGTGTTATATTAAGGAATAATGATGCAATACTTGGTCATATTTTGGCAAGAGGTCATGTCATATATATATATATATATATCTATATATATATAGATATATATATATCGAGATTTTTTTAATGCGTTGACCTCTTTGACCCCACAGTCAGTCAGTCCAGACTTTGTTCAAACCCACAGAATGTTATTTTGAAGATTCTATCAGACATCCAAAAGTTTCCTAAGATACCAAAGAAACATACTAATGAAAAAAAAAAAGTAACTCGTTCAAACAATGTGGAATAAGATGAGTTTTATAACTTTAAAGCAACATAAAAAAGTAATTAACCAGTGGTATACATCTACTGAAAATGCTTCCTACTGCTTGCATCAAATTTGCTGCAAAATCAGAGCTGACAACTAGATTTGTTGCATGGGTGTGTACATTTGAATATAAAAGCCCAGTAATCACAGATAAAGCCCGAGAAGCTAGAAATAAGGTCTTCTGTTTTATGGGAGGAAATCTCATTTTGTATAATGAAATAATCAGATTTATGATTAAATATGAGAAGAAGCACTAATAAAACTGTAAAATCAACTGTGATGCTTTTGCTGTAGGTCTGTCTGTTCTTTTGGCACCACTCAACCGGAGATTTAAAGCCACATTTACCTCCTCTGATATAACATGACAGCATCACACAGCAATGATCTTGCTGTGTGACCTCATAAAGTCTCAAAAACCGTGCATTATGATCCATGTCAACTGCATTATTTGTGCAGTTCATTTCTGGATGACTCAAGGTGTGATGGCTCACACCTTGAGCAAGCTGAACCGCAGTCGGGCCCGTTTGGAGATAAGGCATCTATCCTTCAGATACACGGCGATGACTTTGCTTCCCTGCCTGATTGTTGTGCAGGGACCCCAGCTCTGATGGCTTTGGCTGGAGGGATAAGAAAAGGCCAAAGTAATGGAAATCTGGATTCTGTTTTTGCCAGCGCTGTCTCTGGGTATTGATTTTGTCTGGAAACCTACAAAGAGGAAGCATTTATGTCTGAAGCACGAGACAGTAGAGAGGTGCAGAGAGGCTATTGAGACAGTTGGAGTGCGACTAATGTAGATTTGGCTCAGTCAGAGGGCTTGCCATTGAAAGGAGAGGGTTGCCAGCTCAGGAAACACTTTTACGGACGGGGAAGTGATAGGCAGATTTATTGATCTGGCACACTTACATAATCTAGAGGCAGATACACTTGTTTTCACAGAGACAGATATATGAGTTTGCCTTTTCTTTTTTAAAGTTGTCAAAACTTAGTCATGATAAATTATGAAATCCTTTAAATGGTTTTTCTACTTAAGAGCAAATGTGCATTATTGTGCTCAAAAGTGCGCAGACCCCATTCTCTTTCTTTACTGCAACTTAAAAGACAAAGCAGCAATGCTCCTTCATATGAGTTAATTTATTGGTACAACTTGAGTGCAGTATAATATACTGTGTATCTCACTTAACTTTATTATTGCCTAGAAGAAAACTGTAATAACGTTTTTAGCTATCCAAGCAGCAGATGGGTTGCTTTTGCTACATGCAACACACACACTGCCACAATACCAGTGTGAGAAGGTTCACATAATCACAGGAAGAGTATCTGAGAATAAGTTTTTACCGCCAAATTGCCCAACATGATCTGAATATTTCTGACATGGTAAAACCCTCCCATCTGGTATACTCCAAAACTGGATAAAAGCACATAACGACTAGGAATTATATGCAATGCTCTGCCACCTATGCTTGTGCAATCAGTGTCCATCTCCTTTCAAAACGATGCCGGCAGCAGCAACGCCCTCGCAACGACAGGATCGTGCTTTAAGATTTCATCCCAGATTCTGTGAGAAACGATGAAAGTCAGGGCCATTTATCATGTCTTTGAGTGGCTCTGTCTTTTCTATGGACAGGAAATGTGTCCTGTGACATTTGGCCACATCATCTTGAATTATTAGCGCCTTCTGAGAGGACACAGGATTTATCACTGCTTCTGTCCCAACACCCT
Source organism: Lates japonicus (assembly GCA_033238685.1). Lineage (NCBI taxonomy): Eukaryota > Metazoa > Chordata > Actinopteri > Centropomidae > Lates > Lates japonicus. The sequence goes on from BRZM01003569.1 coordinate 8,019,089, forward strand.
CTGATGCCACACCAAGCAGGACTTGTGAGTCTCCTCCAGGCGAGCTGTGACAGGCAGACTGTGCAGGGCAGACAAACTAGTAATTAACATTTTACCATGGGTTAGATTATGTTAAAAACCCAAATTTAACATTAAACGTTACTCAGATTTACCCAACATGTACTCAACATTTAAATTCCATTTAGTTCCATCACTTCAATTTGTTTTAGAAGGTGTATATGTTCAGACTGGAATAGCAGAAGAGGTTCTGAATAATCACAGCTGCAGCCTGGCTCTTGACAGTAGACTGCAGCAGTCAGCAACAATTTCCAAAAGCTGGAAACATGGCGACGATGTCAAACTGTTCACCGCAGGATCACAGGCAACCCAAATATGTTGACAAAACTGACGTAGGTACCAAAACGGAACAATTTCACTTATACATTAAAGCCTACAGACAACTCCCCAACACTTCAAAACTCCTGTGAAAACATTGCTACCCTTCGCACGACAATGCTTTTTCTTTGCTGTGTTTTTGCAGGAGAATCTAATTTCCTTGTTATACACAGTAGATACTGTTGATCAAAGTCAAATTTCTGTATGCCGACTACACTAGCAGTTTTGGTTTTGTTTTTCCATTATCCACCAGCATTCATTTATTCAAGCAACTATTTAAGTTTTAAAAAAAGGACGATGTGGACATGCCCAAAAATGAATGGTAAACTCCAAGAACACTTACTTAAACTATCTCGCTCTTGGATGCATTTTCCACTTTTCTACAGAAACAAAAAATCTTTGAGGGTTTCAAAAAGTGGTAATGGTGGAAGGTGAAATATGATATGTGGTATTAAATTAATTTACCTTTATAGCTAAATGTCTTCAGGATGATGACCTTGGGCATGCTGGAAACAAATGAAGTTTGGAAAGAAGAACTGAGGATGTGTGGAAGAGAGAGTAAGAAGTCCAGGAGGTGCAGTGTGTCTGAGGATTTCACCAGCTGTATTTCTACTCTATGTGGCTACATGTGTGTAATTATCAGACTCTACCCTTCTCTCCAGGGGGACATTACTGGCCAAGGTGCTGAACTGGTAGCAGCAGCACAGGTGGTTTAGTATTGCTTGTCCAGGGAGCTGAACCCCCCTGTGGCTGCTGACCGGTGTGGAGCTGTATGGGTCCTGAAGAAAAGAGGCTTTGTCCCAGGGTTACCATGAAACTGCAGGTAATGCATGAGAAGTACCTTGCTCAAGGACACCTTGACAGGATAGATAGCTGTTGATGGAAACTGGACACCCACATGTTAAGTCACGTTGTGCAACCTACACACCGATCACTGGTTTTTAATGTTGTGGCAGAACCGTGCGCCTAATAGAAAGTCCTGTGTTGTGTTTGTACCTGACTGAGAATCTTCACAGACCGTGTTTTCTAAGACTGTTTGTACCACATTGCTCTTTGTTGCTCTGACCTAGGTATGTACAGATCCTTTGCCATGCGGCCTCTGTAATCAAAGTCCCAGCCAAATCAACAAGGGAATCACAGCCAGCTTTTCAAACGGGGGACTTCACTCCCCTGGATGTAATCTGCTCAGATAAACCTGCAGAGGCCATTTTACAGTTACAGTCTGAGGAGAGATAATCCTACCTGGTGTCACATCAGAGGAGGGGAAGGCTGTGGAGGTTATCTGTGCAATAATGATCGCCCCTGGGACTCCCAGCACCTGAGACACTGTGGCCTGATAGCCTGGTCAACTGCACCCTGTTACTGTGTGGCCAAACACTCTTTCTTTCCTCTTTCTGTAATTCTAGCCAGTGTGTTTAGCCTTGTCTCTCACATAGCTACCCAAATGCCTGCATTAACTGCTTTGCTACTACTGCTTCATGCTGCTGACCCTGTTTTTGGGCAAGTATTTTGTGTGAATATTGGCAAACAAATATCACATATCTACTGTATACAGGCATGCATGTGCGTGTATACAGTATCTGTTGGGTGGATGGGTTGCTAGATGGATGACTCAGCAGCAAAAGGTCACTGATGATAGGTGACAACAAACTACACTCAGAGGCAGAGAACACTGGAAGAACAATTTGTCCAAAATGGTAAAATGAATGTCATAATATTTTTTTCCAAATATTATCATTATTTAAAATTTTATAGCTGTTAGTTCGAAATAAAAAGTCCAAATATCACAAAAATGTTTTAATGCTTGACTGAGACTGAAAAGTTGATGTTTGAACAAAACCAAATGTGACAAAGGGCAATAGAAACAGACTTGGTGAATAAATCATGATTAAGAATGTGATTTATTAGTCACTCAAACCTCAAATTCACTGAAGAGGCAGAAAAAAAACCATGAGAACATGGATGGAAACCTGAGTAGTAACATAGGTAACAATAGATTACATTACTACACCAGACTATCAAAAGAGATCTCTCTGTTTCTTTGTATAGACTTCCTTTTTGATGTTCTAATGTTATAGTTTTTCTTGGCTGGGAAATTCTCTATTGCCATACACCAGCTGTATAGCCTGATACATTACTGTTACTACCTGCCCCACTCTACTTGGCTGCCGTTCTACTTCCTCTGCACTGTGGTGTTGTGACAAGTTGGGCCAGGGTGCTGGGTGAAGCTGGGAGAAGTAATGAAAACAAATGGTTGTCATTATGAGCACTTCACATCATATTGCACCAGCTCCATAACAAAGCCCGACAAGGAGCTTTCATCATGGCCTGACGTGGTATGGGGGGAGACACTCCATCTCTGCTTCTATTTTTTTATATTACAAGACTGTGATGTTGTGACTTACGGTTCAACTGTTCCCAAAGGAAAAAAATGTGTCAGATATGGTACAATATAGCTCAGCGGGTACAGCATTGTAGTAACACTGCCAGAGTTAGCAAGTTATTTCCCACTTGGCCCCCTAAAGCTAAAAATGAATGTGGTCAGGTTACTAGTGTCAGATATGTGATTGTCTTCATTTTCACGTAGAATTAATAAATCAGTCACTTCACAAAATTAACTAGACATGTTCATATATATACAAGAGTAAATGGATAAATGATTTAAACATGGTGCCACATTATACAGTAGCCTGGTAGTTTGTTTGAGGCCGTCTGTTCAAAAAATGAACAGATATGTGCATGACTGACAAAATAATAGTTCAAATGCATTAATTCAGTTGCAAACATGGAAGTCAATCTACATCACTTTGAAGAAATCTGATTTACAAAACGATTGCAAAAGATACACAGACAAACATTCAATATACAAAACCATTGCCTGTAGGTGGCAGTGGGGTCAAAGGTACAGGAACTACTCCTTTCCTTGCCTGTCGATGGCGACATAGGATACGCTGCAGCAGTTGGACTGCAACTGAATGCCCAGAACTGCTAGACTGACCCGTGTGTCTTTATTGAGACTGTAGCACTGGTCAGCAGAAATACCATGAAGTACCTTCATGTCCGTGCTAGCATACATTTATACATTTACAACATAACATTTCTTACAACAGTTCCTTCTACCTTTGAAAATTACCATATGATGCAGTTGCTCTATGCTGCTAGTGTCTAGCTGCCTTTCGTAATTGTGATTTACAGTAGCTGACAACTTCATTGTTGGTGCATCAGATCGTTTACCACTTGAGAAGATTTTAGTTGAATAACAACAGTTACACAGCAGTTATGGAACCCAATTTACATCAGGGCCACTGGAAACCCTGTTTCCCCAAACTGAGATCTATGATTTAAAAATAGGATGAATCTGACACTGAAATACAGGGGTAGAAAACAAGGGTGGAGGCACTGAACGTAAACTCAAATAAAAATGATTCATCATCTACTTTTAGACGTGCAAAATTTTAACAAAACCATAACTAAAATGTTACCCAAAAAGAAACTAACTAAATTCTCTTGGTTACCAAACCTTTACCCCACCACAAATAGATCCCCTTTCCTTTCTCACAAACAGATTTTCTTTTGACAAACTAGTGAAAAAGACATGTCCATTTTGAGTTCAAGTTCAGTTTTTGTGGTGGTGAATCTTATATATTATCCATGACCTCAATATATCATGTGCACATTTGTACAGTTTGTGCAGATTTTAAAAACTTTTATGAGACAGCACTGGCCTATCCAGCCTCTAGGCCACCACTGCCTCACTGTGTACTTCTTCATACACAATTAAAAATACATTTCTTCCACTGATTCACAAATACAGTACAAGTATGTATAGTATCCAGTATCTCACAAGTTCTCTAGAGTGTTTTCTTTTTCTCTGAGTGTTAACATCTCGAAGATGTGCAGTGGTTCTTCTCCTGGAGCTTGGCTGTCACTTCCTACACAGAACAAGTCATACTTGTTCACCCTTTGATGTGGGAGTGCTGACTCATGTTCCACCTCCTCCTCCACTGGTGTATATCTGTAACATCAAGTTTTCACGTGTACTTTGACTGCACAGTTTGCATCCCTACCCTCATTTCAAGCTCCACCTCGGACAAGGAGTTGTCTCTGGCGCTCAGTGGTTCATTAGAAGCCATCAGTTTTTTCCCTTGCAAAAACAGCAAGCAGATAAAGAGGAAGATCAAACTTAATTGGGATGGTTTAGCTGCCAGTGACAGCAGAGAGTGCCTTGCATACAAGGAGGAGAAAGACCAGATAGCTCTCTGTCAACTTTGCTTAAGGAAAACAATATTTAAATCCTTGCCTACTTCCCAGGTGCTTTGTGAGCAGCTCTGTTATGGCATGCAGCACACAGAAGGAAGAGAGGAGGATTATAACAAACAGTAAGGAAAACTACTCACTAATTAGGATGGATTGCCCACTCCCCTCCCTTTACCATACACTCCCTGTCTCTGTTTTTCCTTCTCATTTCCTGTCCTGCAGTGATACAGGGGAGAATCTAATGGCTGTGCTTTTCTTTTCATGCAGTCGCAGGAGGGAACATGACGGTGTCTTTCCTTCCCTCAGGCTGAGGGGCTGACAGAGACTGACAGCATCGGGTGAATCTTGGTACCCAGATCCAGTGGCTTTATTTCACCGAACTGTGTGCACATGGTGAACTTGGGCTAAATTTAAACACACATTCCTTGACAGCTCCACACAGCAGTCGCATTATCCATGATGTGCTACGGCACCGGAGGACGAACCACTAAAGTGTTGTACCTTCAGTTTTCCTAGACAACCCCCCCTCCTAACCCGCCACCCCTGAACCCACATGTACTACCTCATTTTGTTGTTTACATTGACACACTCCTGGCTCTCCCACCTCTGCCCCAAAAATAGAAAACTAAAGCTGTTAGTGGTCCCCACCATTAACCTTGTTATTTCTCACCCTCTCCTTTATCTGTCTCTCACACACATACACACACATACAGATGCTTTTTTACTAGCAGGCTGCTGGGGGAAATAAAAATGTTCCTCTGTATTGAGCTGTGGCTGTGTCGGATGTCTGAGGATGGGAATGTATGATAAGAGGAAGAAAGGCTCCACTGTGGAGGCTCTGGGGAGCACAAGCCGCTCTCACTTTCACAGGAAATGGCACTTTCAGATCTCCTCCGAGCTGCAGCGCAGGGCTGTTTGCCTGGAGAAAGTGACCCTGTTGTAACTGTTTGTACTCGATGCTACATCAAGGTGGGCAGCAATGTCACCATCAACTGATTTGAAGAGTCACAAACAAGCCAATGAAATGCAGTCAGGCCACACAGGCAAGCAAATCATAACTTGCCACTTAGAAGTTTTACAGAATAGCTTGGCAACTACAGCAACTTGATCACGGTTACTATAGCAGCAGAAAGTCATAAGATGGATTCCCTTCGAAAAGCTGAACAGCATCAGTGTCTAATAGCCTGAGCAGTGACTGTTTGCTGCTTTTAAAGGAAGAATGAAGCCATGTGTTGCCCCAAGATCATTATAAAAAAAAAAAAATCAATAATGAACATCATAAAACCAAAGTGGAAAAAATCCAAAACAATCCTTTTAGGTCCCCATTGAAAATGTTCAGAATAGTGTGCCTAATGGGTTGAACATGTGGTATAATATTCAGATGTATTTCTGCAGAGAAAGTGCTGCTTTTGATCATGGACACAGTGTCTCATGAAGGCAGAGGCGCCATTAGTGAGGAGATGGGAATGACTCAAGGGGGCTCTAGGCAGCTTTATTACAGGGAAATTATACTGTGAGGAACTAATTACACACAATAAATTCAAAATTACATACAGTTTAGAAATTACTAGTTGATGTTTGCAATTTTTTAACCTCTATGTGTTACTTCAAAGATACTGCATGTGTATATATGGATGAAATCTATGTCTGCATTATGTCTATGTGAAAAGCATCCCATAATCAAAATGTTGGCCTAGCAGCAACAGTTAGTAGGTAATGTCCTGAATGCTCTTTTTTGAATCAATCACCTTAGCCACACCTCAGATTTGTTCAGCAGTTCAAATAGGTCTGGTATTGTGCTCATTGACAGCTGAGAAACAGTTGACCAATCAAAGCCTAATATGGGGGGATTAGAATTCGTAAAATCATCTTCCTGCATAGCTGGCTAGCTACCAAGCTAGATTAATAAAAACAGTAACAGAATTGCTAGAAGCATAGATGTGATCAACTCAGCTGTACAAATTACTGTAAGTCAACTTCTAGAAATAACAACTCTCATATTCTAACCAATCAAATAAGGCCAAAGTCAGGGGTGGGAGCTAACACCCATCAATCAATATGTGAACACACTTCTGGTCTTACTACTCCTCTTGCACCGAGGCTTCAAGCTAGTATTAGAAGAGGCTGGAAGAGGTCACTATGGCTGAATCATGGGCTAGCAATCTCCGAATTCCTGCATTATCTTAGACAGTAGGGCAAGCATGTATGTGAACGGCTGGGTGGAGGGAAGGATGGGACAAACAGAGTGGTTTGGCTTTGAGCCTGATGCTAGAACTAGCTTGAGTTCTAGAACATGGATATTGTAGCTTTGAGTTATGTGCTTGTAAACTCTTTGAGCTGATATCATACGTCACAAGTAAGTAAGTCACAAAACAGGTAACCAGTTTGGTTGTCACTTATTTTAGCATTAAACACACGCATCACTACACACTTTACATTTAAAACTCTATATCTACACAGGCTTTTAATGACAATGCAAGCTGGTGTACGAATATGTCTTAAACGTCAGAAACTTTCCTGGGTTTTTATCTAACTTGAGCCAAGATCATCATATCCACATGATGAACACATCTCTCACTTTATTATAAATGTATAGAGTCCCCTGTTACAAGAATTTTGTTGTTCCTTGCAGTTCCTGCGCAAATGACAAATTTACTTAAATTAAAGTTGACTGAGCAAGCATGTATTTTCTAGTAACAGCAGTTACTCAAAATGAAACTACCAGGAGGAACCACATCCTTGACTGCCTTGCTCAAGGGGCCCATAGTACAGGTGATGGATTATCACTCAAAGGTCCAGGTTATGGTTTACAGTCTAAATTGTTGCTTTCTGTCAGAAACCTGCTTCTCTAACCTGCCCTTTGCCACCACCCAACTGGAGAAATAAATTAATATTGTTTACATTGTATCTGGGAGCAAATACCCTCCTGCTGAAATGAAGTAAAATAAAGCAAAGAAAGCAATTTCAGGTTGGTGAAGCTCCACCTGCAGAGGTCTATTACTTTACTGTCACAGCTGTGTGGTAGAAGGCAGGCATTTTGCAGCAGAGAAGAGTATTTACCTAGCGAGGAAGGCTTGCTTTGCCTTGTGTAACCTGTACCCTAAAACCTGAACTCTCTTGCTTCTACATTGCGAGACAAGTCAAATTTTAGTGATAAAGTGCTTGTTACAAGCAGTTCCACCAGCGGTGCCTTCCGGAGAACAAAGCACATAAATATAGATACAAACAGGAGATAAAAAAGAACAAAAGCATTACAAAGTACGGAGAGTATGTGTGTGTGAGTGGATTTGAGACCAAAGGGCAACAGCAGGGCAGTTTGCATGAGAAGCACAATCAATAACAAGACTGCAGCAAAGGATAACCAAGAGGGAATAATATCTTTGTGAGTTGATAGTTATAGCTGCAGTATTCAAATTCTTTTTATGTAATAATCTAGCTGTTTGGTCAGCCAAATGGGAAGTTTCTCCTTAACAGTAAACAAATACTTTATCTTAAGAAAAGTCAAACCCATTACCACATTCGCCTGCCACAGAAAAAAGGATATTTAGTTTGCTCATGTTACAAGTAATTAGCTATAAAACCATTTACTTTCCATGTGGTCCTCACAATGAACACCACACATCCTTTATGTACATGGTAGAAAGTTACTTGTTTCCCCCTGTTGCTGCCAGATGTCCTGGCTAAGTGTGGGGTACATCGTACCGGTTTTGCTGTCTCTCATTTCAGATGCAGTTTAACAACACACTGTTGCATTCAGAAAGATGAAACCCAATTCCCCACAGAGCTCTAAACAGTACCTTGCCCAAACTATTCAAAGTGTTTTTGCCCACCCACTTTAAAAGCATAAATTTATATCTTAGCATCTGCCTGACTCCTACTGATATTGCTGCATGCAGTGTAAAAAACAGCTTGCACAGCTTCTCTTTTTGTTGTGATTACATCTATCTAAAAGTGATGCCTGCATCACTTGGCTGCTGACAACACTAGTGCAGTTTGACATTTGACAGAAATGTTTTGGATCTTAGTTGGATGTCTTGTGATGCCCATGCCGTTTGTTGCCTCTGACTGATTGCTCCCTTAATCAAAGTTCTTTCTCCCTCAGATCCCTGTCAAGCATTTCCTCGCCTCCTCTCTCCCTCTTGGCCTCCCTATTCCCTTCCCTGTCCTCCCTCCTCCATTCTGGTCTTCCCCATCTTCACACCCTCATCTCATCACTTTTTTTCCCCCTCACCCCACAGCCTGTGGTGTTTATTACAGGGAGAAATCATCCACCGTGCTGAAGATCCAGCACTTTGTGTGTAAAAATAAATCAAGCAACCCAGAAAACCGATTCCTCTCTAAACTCTGCCACGTGTAAACAGCTGACTGAAAGCAATGCAGTGTACCAACATGCTACAAGAAACACAACTGGGGGCTAAACACAGGTTAGAGGATGTCAGATGATCAGTCGTCATGAGGAATTGCATGAACGTTAGTGGTTTCCGAGTTAACAAGGTGTGACGGATTGCCTCTCATTAACCGGTTTGCTGTCTTCTGTGAATGTATCCAGCTGAAGTTAATTTGTAAAATGCTTTAAAATATGGTTTGTACTTCACTGAGAGCAAAGGACATCAAATAACAAAACAAGAAAGACTAAGCAGTTCACAAAACTTGAGATGGAGGACAGAGCAGATGTGTGTTTGTGTGTGTGTGCACGCATATGTCTAACACCAGGGCAGAAAATACAGACTGGAGGAATGACTGTTAGGTCTACCAGGTAAATGATACTGCTATTATGCTACACTATACTGTAATCCTGCACTGTATATATAGCTAGATATGTAATTATATGTATGTAGGAATATATAAATATATGGCATCTATCCACTTTCCTCACCATAGTGCTACAGAATTTGCTTGTGTCTGAGCAGTTGCTTGGAAAATTTTTCACCTAGCCTGCTCCTGTATCTGTCAGTGCAAGTGAATAAACTGAAATGTATCACTGAATGTTTAGATGTTGGTTAACGATGGAAAAATTAACAATGCTGTGTGGCAGAGAAGTCAGAAGAAGGAGAAGAAAGACAGAAAATCCTCTCTCTTCCTGACTCCACAGTGCTGACATTTAAAATGTAAATACTAGAATATTGTGCTTTCAGTAGTGAGGGACCAGGTGCTAATAACACTACCATACTTCAGCAAGGTGGTATGTCTCTCATAAATAGTGGTAACCACTTTCTAAACATTCTCTGACAGGCTTCTGTTGGCGCTTAGTCAGATCAGGGGGGGCTGCTGTCAGCTCACTTAGTCAGGAGTAGGTCCTCAGCAGATGTGACGTGGGCCTGGGTGGGAAGCAGCAGCTCCCTCCCCACGTGAAAATATCCGAATGGCAGGTCCTGATCGGGCGCCAGAATCTCCTGCCAGTCGATCGCTGAGCCTCTCTCACTCACAGGATTGAAATGTGCCTGTCATTTTTTGGGTGGGAGGGGAGGGGGCGTTTGGGCTAGAACATGCTGTTCTTTTCTTCACTCAGTATTTGGATCCAAAGCCACCCAGAAACCAAAGTGAGTTTGCATTAAACAATAAGCAAGAAGAAATTGACTTTTACATTTTCCCACTAAGCTTGTTGGGAGCAGTTTTGTCATATTTGTAAAGGGAATAAAATTATAACTGATGAGACTAAAGCACCGTAAAATGTGGGTTTTATGGGTATTAAGGGAATACAGGTGTGAAGAAACACAAGTTCAAGCTGCTTAGACAGCCAAGCTTAACAAAATAAAGGCAGGGCAAACATCAGTCTGGACTGATGCTCATTATTAAGCAGTTTAAGCAATTTACGGTGTCTTTACAGGCATTCAAGACTGAATCATGCAAACACACACCCGAACATAGCCCTTATATCCTCTTCATGGAACAGTAGTTTTCAAAATTGCCACCAAGACACACATTAAGAGAAGTGGAAATAGGTACTGAGGCCCTGTTATCTTACGATAAAGAGAAAACAAGCCATTTTGGGTGGGCCAGTGTGTCCAGTAGTATGATATGGACATTTAGCATTGGTAAGGAGGGAATTGTTGCATTAGCATTACCTTTGTTGTGCAACTCTACTGATGAATACTTACATACTACAGATTATAATGTGATGATGAAGCAATATTAGGAATATATTACTGAGGAGCTGAATTGATAGTGTATCTAAGAGCAGATGATTTGTGAAGGGGAGAAGAAAGACTAGCTCTGAAAGCATTCTGACAGTCCCAGGACACGCTACTAACAACTGAAAGGGGATTCCACAAAAAATCTATGATGTATTCATCACACAAATATACAGACATTTATTCAAGGAAACCTCAGGTGTGAGTTGTTTTTTTTTCTCCCAACTTTTTAATTGAGACACAGCTAAAACAAAAAGTATACCACTTAACCATGATCTCAAAAGGCACAGCCATTCTGAAGGCAAATATTGGAAGTGGTGGCCGTGCTTCATTTGCTAATATTTTCCTTGAAGGTTACTTAGGAAGAGCTGTATAATTTGGTAGTAGGGACAAAAGAGACTGTTTGAGACAATTTGTACACTTTGTAACACAGTGTAATCCAAAAACCAAGTCAGCATATGGGTCATGTTTGGGTTTAAATGGAGGTTTTCCTTTAAAAACCAAAAAAATCTAATTTCGCATGACTTCGTACCAGATTTCTTGAGATGTCTGGGAAAACTATAAAGAAATTATATGGAAACTATGATCTCATACAATAAACTACCAGTCAGTCTTGTTAATAAAGATGTATTAATAATAAAGCTGGGGCAGGGGGGTTCTTTGGAAAAGAAAAAGAAAAAAAAGAACAACATACAAACATAAAAGACAATACTAAAAGATGTAGTTGAGAACAAAAACTTTAAAAAGTATTTTATTGTGAAACTCATCCACATTTTAAAAACTGCTGTCAGTATTTCATGAATACTGATAATAACATCTTCAAAAACTGAATTTATTTGAAAAAAAAATAATCTTTGAATGACTATTAACTTCAGTAGCAGCTCATATTATCCTCTACTTTCAGACCAGCTGACTTCATAACAGAAGGCGTCTCTTTTGAACATCCCCCTTTGGAAAAATGAAACTGTTACTTCATGGCAACCTTCACTTTTCTGTGGCCTCCTGAAGCTGCATGAATCTGAGAACGCTTTTTAACTCTCCTCAATGCTCTCCCTTTGACTCGAACAGTGAAGGAGCCGTGTCAGTGTCGGCTAGAGAGAGGCGATTGTGAATTCTATGTGATGATTAACGGTGTATTCAAGGGAGTATTCAGCCTGTCTTATCTCAGCCCCCAAGCTAAATTGCTCTCTTTTTCCGGCCCTGTGAATGCTCGAGTGCCACCGTATTATATGAGATGTCCCCCCTAACGGGTGAAGGAGCGTTCGATTATTTATTCATGCGGTTACCTTTTTTATTTCTATTTGTGAGAAAAGGGAAGAAAAAGTAAGAGACACAGTTGTTTCTTCCCTTGTTTCGTCTCTGTTTTCTTTTTTTTTTCTTGCAGCCCACACAACTGCATAACAATGGGAACTATCATGAACTGCAAGAAATGTTTGGGTACACCCTGGCAGTCATTAATTTTTAATGGCTATGAGGTAAAGGAACGAGAATACAAGGTTAATCCTGTGTTTTCTTTTGAAAATACATTGTTCTAATTGCCCCTTTATTTCTCAAAAACAGTTTGTTCACTGCTCTTAAATGCTCAATTTATCTGCTGAAATGAACTTCATGTTTTTCTCCTGCCTCATACTCATCTTGTTGTAAACATTTATACCAATGTGCTGGTAAGTATAACCATAATCTCCTACTGATGTTCACTTGAATGGAGCCGTTATAGATTAAGTGTTCAAGGGCACCTTGATGGTTTTACCGTTTTTCCAAGTTGTAAGCTTTTCTTCACATGGCCAGGTTTCCAGAGTCAGTTTAAGATTTAAACCAGCAACTCTCAAGTTATGAGTAAGCCTCTGTAAACAAAAGCCTATCCAGTCTGCAAACTATTTCTTAAGAATTTAGAGAGTATTCACCTTTTTTAAAACCCATCTTAGCATATAGAGCTTGCCATGCATTTAACAACCACATCCATGTACAATCACTCACTCATCACGGTCACATGTGAGCCTGTAGCAGCATATACACCACATACTGTATGCACATACATCCTCATGTCTAAATCAATCCTCTGTTGTACTCTTTGCTTTGCTCTGACAGCATGAGCGTCTGGGAGCATCCTTGCCCTTCGGCTCCCGCTCCCACCGCCGTACTGTACTGCTGCACTCCACCGGTGGGTGGGAGGGATGTCAGAAAGGCTGGGGAGAGGTTTGACTTGCAGCATATTTTTCTAAGCTGCCCCCACACCCTCTACCCATCCCCACTCTCATCTTTGCTCCTCTCTCCCTATCATTTTCTCTCTGTTCCACTCTCACTCGCTCTGCTCCTGGGTTGTCTTGAGAGTGAACCTCAGCACATCTGGTGAAACTCAGATGTGATGGCACCATTACTGATGCCAGGTTAACTCACATTAAAGGGAGGGCAAATTTGTATAATTAAAAGTGCACTAAGTAACTATTTAGTGATGGCCCTTTCAGGCACATTCTAGCAATAAAGAGCGACTAAAAAAGGATTTATGATTTGCAAGCAAGAAATAACATAATTTTATTATTATTATATAATATTTCATCAAAACTTGGATGGACAGGTTAGTGCCGGTGACCTTTTCTGCAATCCTTACTGTGCGTTGCAGCCTGTCCCATTTTAGTCACAGTGACAGTAGCCGTTGGCTGTATAGTGATCACCTTCTAGAGGTCATAGTTTACTGAGATTCACTGACTTTGTATTTGTCTTGACAGTTTCACCTATAAAGGTGCCTTGCCCTAGCCCCATGTTTCCTTTTAAAAATCATCTTTCTCTCTGTGAGAATCATTTATTGAGAGGGTGTCTCTTCACCATCTCAAAAGAGATAAAAGACTACTAATAGAAATTACAGTTAAGTCCAACCCATCCTTAACCCCCCCCCCCCCCCAAGCATTAAGCGGCAGAAATTATTCTGAACACAGTTGTTGACAAGTGGTAATTAAAAGATTTGTTAATGTCGAGTGATTAAAAACACTGCAGGCATTTCACAGGAAAATTCAGCATGCAAATTGCTTTCTCTGCCACTGCTGGTGCTGCTCAGTTTGTTGAATGAAAAAGTCTCTTTTTTTCCACTGTTATCATAATATTAAAGAGCTGTCACTTCTCCTGTAATGGAATGCACAATGTGAAGAATTAGCATTTTTCAACAGCTATCTTGTTTGTGCCAGGATGAGCAATTATTGGCTAGATACTTTTTTTTTCTCAGAATAGTAAGATAATTCTCTTTCCTCTAAGAAAGATGCGGTCAGTCACAGCCTGAAAGTGGTTTCCTCTTGTGTGTGTATGTATGTGTGCATATGCATGTTATTTCTCTGTCTGTTTGTTAGATTTGCACAGGATAGAAGTATGCACTGTGATTCCTGTGACAGGCTTTAATCATTGATTCTCTCCAGCCTTCCATCAAAGGCTGCAGCACAGTGCTCACTAAAGGCAGATGAGAAGAAGAACCATGAATGTGGAGTTGACTTGCGCGCCAGAGTCAAATACTATAGAATTAATCATGCTGGGGTAAAGCATCTGTGTGATGGAGTATTACACACCTAAATCCTCACTGGTGTTGTCCTCACTAAACAATTCAGGATTAATTCACCGCTCAATACAGGTTAATACCTTGAGTGTGCCACGTTATCAAATGCTGATATTCTGAGAAAAGGCTGTCCTTAATAACTACATTACAAGCTCTCTGTTGACTTTGATGGATTAGCATAAAACTGTGTAATTATTTAAAGCATTTTTAAACTCATACTGTTGTCTCTATGCATGGAGCAACTCCTACGGTAATGGCTGCCACATGGCAAAAGGTGATAATGTCCTTGTGTGTGATGTACTTCAAATGTTAATGTTGAATGCTAGTGTTTTACTATGAAGGAAGCTGACATGCTACCTGGTGGTCTTATGCCCATTTTTGCGCGTGCGCGCACACACACACACACACACACACACACAGATACACATACTACATTCTGTTATCACAGATACCATTTACCATGGCATAATTGGTCCATTCAAAACAGCTTTCCTACCTAATCAAAAAGCCATCTCATATTGGACGGGGCAACGTGTGAATAGAGTGGATGGAGCCAAGAGTTAACGGGGCACATAGAATTAGATGCTGGGGGATATATTGTATTTTCAAATGTGTGCTGTCAGCTTCCAATATGGCGGCGATGGTGAGTCAATGGTGGTCAAACAGGTAACAGTTACAATGTTATCAGCAGCAGTAGTAAGTTTATAGCTTGCTTTGTAGCTGAATTATTTTTTTAAAGTTATTTTTTTGGGCTTTTCACCTTTATTTTGACAGGACAGGAAACAGAGAGAGAGAGTGGGGGAATGACACGCAGTAAAGGTCCGGCCAGACCGGGAGTCGATCCGGGGACCAGCTGCTCAGGGCACTTAGGCCCATGTGGTACGCGCCCCAACCATTCGGCTATGGGGGCGCCCAAATTATTTTTTTTTTAAACAGGACAATCTATTTGAAAATGTTCATATTCATGTAAATTTTCATAGTGTTTGAGGGCCTGACAGTAGGTGGTAAAAGGTTCATTTAATTTAATCTTAATTGTAATTTTATTTAAAGAAATATTCTAGTCAGAGGAAAGTCTTATGACAAAATGAAGAGAGGTGAATTCATAATGTCTCTGCTCAATGCAGCTTCACTGTCCAGTAACAAAGCTATGTCAAACTGGGGACAGCAAACACAACTCCCTGTGGGAACACAGTGAATGGAGCCAAACCAGATCTCTGCTATTCAGTGTTATTTTTGGTCATAATGACAACATAGTACAAATGACTGGTCTAACATAGATGGAAGTGTGAAGGTTCACTAATTGACCATAACGAAACTTAAAATTAAAAGCTGTGTGAATGGGATGGCAGGTGATGTATTTTAAGCAGTAATAAAGCAGGGGCCAAGCAGCAAATTGTAGTTAGGATGATGTATTCATATTACATTTCATAATACATTTGTCATTTAAAAATGTGTGTATTTTTGGTGGCTGGTGGAGGGCAGGAATGATCGGCTCATCTCCAGAGAGTGTTTCATCTATTAACTGAGATCTCCTGTTACACTTTATGGGTTTAGTGGTTATAATATAGCAGTCCGATCCTATAACGCTGATAGGATAACAATTTATAATGTCAATAATATATTATAATGGCAAGTGATGTAAATGGGATGAGATAAACTTAATTAAATGGGCAGGGTGGCCTAGCAGATGGTGACATCGTCCAGTAACTGAGAGGTCATGAGATCAAATCCTTCTAATGGCTAATGTGTCCATCCACTGCCATGTTTCTTGTCCATGTGTCCTTGAGCAGGACAACAAGTCTCCTCTCACTTTTTATAATTTTCAAGATCAGAGTGCTGGCTTAACATTCACTGAGCAATGAGTAGTGACTGGCTTGTCTTTGTTTAGCTTTTTGTGTGTTTTAAAAACGTGACAATTTCAATTGAGAACGAACATGTTAGTGTGACCTGATGTGAGCTATTAGACAGGGACGTGCTAAACCTGACCAATGACTGAAATTCCAGAGAAATAATCTTATCTTACAGGTTTACAGCAGGTTCTTCAAATGAAAGTGTTTTGTTCAGTTTTAAAAGAGAGAAATCTCAGTACCTGGTCTCACAATAGCTGAGTCACTGATACTCAATGGTGTCCTATCCCTTCTCTGTAGATGCGCATAGTTGATTGCAGGGCCTCTTGAAAAGCTTTTGAAATGCAGCCACTTGCCTACATAGCAAAATCTTGTGCTATTATTTCATATTTACTTATTTCATCTAGTTTTAAGTGGAAACCCGGTGAATTGAGCAGCAGTGTCCTGTCTCTTTCCTCCCTTCTGCTTGTTTTGTTAACTTTGAAAAAAATAAAATAAAAACTCTGTCTGGTGAACCAAGATGTTCAGAATGGAACCATCAGTCCCATATGGTGCCGAATGTTCAAAGGACACTGATCGCAGGAAATAGAAAGAGCCAGCTTGCCTGCAGTGCTGTTCTGTCCCATATGCAGACTGTGGTGTTTGCAGGCTTTCCGACAGACAGATGCCATCTTGATGTGTTTAAGTGGGTTGTCATCCACTGTGGAGATGTTCATCTTGCCTCGTTTTTGGTGAGTAAAGCAGAATTAGGCTCCCTACCTAGAGAGGAAAAGATGGGGAGCCATGATAAGGGAAAGTAAGGGAATATGGTGATGTTTTTTTTACAACTTTCTACTCAGTTGAGGGTGTAAATGACCTCAACAGTCTCCTCAGGTTGCAAAAGTCCTAAACATTTTGCTTATTTTAACTACATTTAACACTTTTCCCACCCACCCACCCACCCACACTCACATGCACACACAAAATGCTGCCATGAATTTATAAAAACGGACACTGAGAGATCATTTTGCAAAATATATATTAGTGTGTAATTTATCTTCTTATTTTAATATTCTACCTTGAAAACACATAACCACCTAGTATAAACACAATACACATACTGCAAGCTGCGTGGTGTGTAGACTTCTCATTAAGACGCCTTTATTTAGGTCCAAGCACTGTGTAGGTTGAGAGACGGAAGTTGCATTTTGCATACAGATCTGTCAAAAGATGGTGTCTTTGACTTTTTCTTCTTGTGACATCTAATTACTTTAAGACACAATTAAACTTTCAGAGTGAGATATTCATATATACATTACAGTCACATGCACATGAACATCTGTGGGTTTAATTTGAGAGGACAATATATATATATATATACACTAATTTTTTATAAAAGAAAGAAAATCATATCCTTGTGATTAATAATAGAGAACTGGAAGAAAAATGGCATTTATTCAATTTTTTGACTATTACATCTCTTTTCAATAGTATGGTGTTATGTCCACTCCAAAATCAAGGAAAACTGGAATACAGGCTTCTCTCCTAAATCATGCCTGTTATAACTGCTTATCAAATAGAAGCACTAATTTGTGGCACTTTCCATTTTGGATCTTTGATATCTGTGATATATATTTTTTAACTGCATATAAAAGCATATACTGGCACAAATGCAGAGACATTTAGTTTTCTTGTTAAACCCCTTAAACAACAAAAGCCTTAAATATTATTGTGGGCATAATGTTGGTTGGAATTGAATGACATGTCAGTTTTAATTTCAATGAGGCATTGAGGGGGAAATGAAACAGAGCAAAAAACACCATATGACAGGACAGCTGTCTGGGAAGATGCTCTCTTCTCTTGCTCTTTGTTTCCTTTTTAAGTGAAGCAGGAGGCCTCTTGGAGTTTGGCAACGGAGAGCTGAAGCAAAGACGTTAGTATTTGGCCTAGAAAGTCAATTAAATTCATTCACGTGTGAATACTTATGACAACAAACTGATGGTAGAACAAAATAGTCAAGCTGCCTCACCATGTTGCCATTGCCACTTTTTGGTCCCTTGTCAAAACTCTGAGTTCAGAATAATGATGAAGTGGTTTGTTGATCTGCCAATTGAAAAACTGGGTGTTTCTGTCCACTCTGCCTATTAGCGCAGAATATGCCTGCAAAAAGTCATACAGACATTAAAGCTGCTCTAATTAAGTCTGAATGGGCACATTTAATAGTTTGTCACAATTACAACTGCTACCACTCTCTATGCTGTTAGGCCCTGCCTCCAGAGCCCCTACCTCTCACCAAAGAAGGCCTGCTAGCAGCCATGATACTTTATACCATTCGGACACAACCTGAGAACAATTTGAGAAAGGCACAGTGAAGTAACTTGTAGGAGGTAGTCTTGCACCTTGTCAAGAGAATCTGAAAGTGACACCTTGGCAATTGCTGACCTTTCAAATGCAGGGAAGGATAGCAGATTTTTTTTTTCCTATTAGGTGAATTTACACTGCTAAGGCCAGGAAGTGGCAGAGAAAATGAATATGTCAATTTGTTGTGAAATATCTGGTTCCAGAAGCTTGGTGACACACTCACAGGGATAGCTGGTGAACTATGTTGTCGGAGATCTAACCGCTAACATGAAAGCCAATAGGAAACATGCTAGAGCTTGTCAGTTATAACACCTTTCTGAGCTTCTCTCTATGTGGAACTGTTTACTCCGCCCTTGTGATTTTGTTCTTGGACTGTACAGAATTTAATTAAATGACAGGTTCTACTGAAGAGGGGAAAAAATCTAGCAGAGTTAACAAGCTTACTAACTGCCCGCTAACTGTCAGTTAGCCAGCTTGTTAGCTCTGTTGCTAATAAGAAAGTACATTTACATAGATTATTCCAAAGACATATAGACTACTGTCTCATCACTGTCTGCAAATTATGTTTCTTCTGTAGAGCAGTTTATACTCCGACAGAAGACAAAACCGGATGGTGCAACACAGCTAACAAGTAATGATATAGTTAGCAATTCAGAAATTCTAATTTAATTTTGCACTCGTTTGAAGTTACTCTGGATAAAAAGTCAACTTTTTGTAGGTTAGTTGGAGCATTTTTAACAAGCTGAGCCAAACAGACATAATTAAATTTAATGATAAAGTTCTCACATTCATTTAAAAAAAAATATTTTCTGTGACAAAAGTCACAAGCCAGCTCTGGCCTTTATCAGCCTTTTAATTGATGCTTTTGGTCATTTTCAGGCCAGCTGAAAACAATTAATGGTGATTGGGTCGGTTCAGAGAGGTTTGAAGTGGCACTCTGGGGCCATGTTAGCCAGGGCAATCTCCGATTAAGAGATTAACAGTCTCATTACTTCCTGGGTTGTGGCAACAAGGAAGGTAGGAGAGATGATTTAGTAAACAGTTTAAATGAATGCGAAAAGACCGCTGCTGATCCGACTGAGGATTAAGACTCTACATCTTTTTGCAACTTTCATCTCCTTTGAGCTCTTTGCTAAGGCTCCCCAGTCTGGTCTGTAGGTTCAATCACACTGACTTTTACAGACCCCCAGTTTTTGTTCTAACCACACAAGCTGCTCCCAGCTCACAACATTAAACAATCTGACTTCACGCTGCCTGCCCAGAGCGAAGTGATGGTGAAGTTTGTGAGAGGATGTTGCAAAGAGTTAAACATCTAACAAGAAACAAGGAGCCATTTAGTTTTGTCAGGAGTCAATGGACAAAACCAGAGTGTTTTATTGGTTTTCACAGAATGTAAACAGAGGTCACTGCCTGACTGCAAGAGAGAGGCACAACATCGAAGAAAAATGCTAATCCCTGGTGGGTGTTTTATAACAGAGTAGTGGTGATACAACAGGGAAACAGGTGAGATGAAAGCTGTCTGTTGTTATGGAAACAAGTTAAACTGTTGACTTTTTTTATTTCACCCCTTTATTTTTCATCATAAAATGAGCTCAGGTGCTGAATTTTAATACATACGGTGCATTCACACAGATTTTCACATTTGAATTTTGCAAAAGAAAACTGCATGCTTGTACCGAAATTCCTTTGGAAAGCAATCAACGTAAAAGGGTGAAATTATGCTTTTTATACCACATTGTAACTTCATCAACAATCTACATGTATTGTAAGCTACTCCTATGTATGTCCTCATTGCTGCAGTTCTCCAGTTGTCAGTTCATATCTAGCATTCACCTTAGTTTGAGCCATCATCTTTTCCAGTATTGATCACCCTGTCTACCTGTGAATCATCGAATAAACACAATGAGATGCTCAGATTGCTAAAGGCCATCAGGGTGGACAGGTATCATTAAAATGCTGGAGCAAATTTTGCTTCACAAGACCAAACCACTTTCTCCTGAGAAGGAAGGAAAAATCACACACATAAATTGTGTATGACAATATTTGTACGCAAACATGAGTGAATGCCCTCTTCTTAGAAAAGCAGTGAAATCATTCATTGTAATAATGGCCAAAAGTCGGTAGGGAAGATTGTTTGATGGCTTCACCGACCATATACTCAGACCTTTTCAGAGCCTTGTCTGGTGGGGTCACAAGGATCCTTGAGCACAACACGCACATTCAGCCAACTGTTGGTAGAAGCCTACACCATCTGTCACACGTTTCTGAGGTGAAGTAGCAGCACCCTGAAGCTGCGACACTGAGAAAGTTCAACACATTGTCTACCGGTGTGATCACACCTACTGTACAGTGGATATAAAAAGTCTACACACCTCTGTCAAGGTGTCAGGTTATTTTGATGTAAAACAGTGAAACCAATATAAATCATCTGAGAACTTTTTCCACCTTCAATGAGAGTTATAACCTGTAAAAGTCAAGGGAAAAACAAACTGAAACAATAACCTGCTGCATAAGTGTGCACATCCTTAAGCTAATACTTCATAGAAGCAACCTTTGATTTTATTACAGCACACCCCTCAGTCTTTTTGGGTAGGGGTCTAGCAGCTTGGCACCCCTTGCCTTAGCAATTTTTGCCCGCTATTCCTTGCAATAATTATCCAGATCCATCAAATTGCAAAGGCATCTCCTGTGCTTTAATATTCTTTCGGTGAAGCAATTCCTTTGTTGATTTGGATGCATGCTTTGAGTCGTCGTCGTGCTGAAACGAGGAATCCCTTTTCATCTTCAGCTTACAAACAGATGCCTGAGGGTTTTGTGCCACATTCTACTGGTATTTGCAGCTATTCATAATTTCCTCCATCCTGACTAAAGCCCCAGTTCCAGCTGAAGAAAAGTAGCCCCAAAGCACAATGCTGCCACCACCACGCCTCACCGTGGGTGTGGTGTTTATCTGGTGATGTGCTGTGTTGTTTTTGCACCGAACATACCATTTCAGTTTGTGTTTTGTTATAGGTAACAATAAAATGTGGCAAAAAAGTTCTGAAATTATTAATCTTGGTTTCATTTTTCTTACATCATAAAAAACTTGCTATTTTAATAAGGGTGTGTAGGCTATTGATATCCACTGTGTGGCTACATTTCTTTAGTCAGGACTGTAGTGGAAATGTTTTCCTTGCTGCATTTAGTTTAACAGTCATGCTGCTTAATTACAAGTAAACCAAGACTTGTAATGAGGTCTTGGTGACTTCTTATCCCACCAAATTACTGTTGGCGGTGCCAGTTTGGGCAGTGTTGAGAGGAAGCATGTCCTTTGCAAAATGAGATTACACAACCCGTTCTTTGGGAAATTGGTTCCAGTAACTTGAAAATGTATTTGCATACGAGTCTGTTTTTTTGTAATTTTTACTTTTCATTTTTATTTTTCAAACCCCCTTCTCTGGGCA
The DNA here is from genome assembly GCA_033238685.1 of Lates japonicus. Classification (NCBI taxonomy): domain Eukaryota; kingdom Metazoa; phylum Chordata; class Actinopteri; family Centropomidae; genus Lates; species Lates japonicus. The sequence continues at coordinate 8,041,020 of BRZM01003569.1, forward strand.
TGTTTTTCTGTTTGGAGGTGACAGTGACTCAAGCATTATTATAATTACTGTCTCCCTAATGCCATGAGTCTGCAGGCAGCAGACTTTGAAGACTACAGTCCTGTAATTGTCTTTCAGTCTTGTTTTGGCCTTACTGTTTCTTGGAGCGTTTGTTAATTACAGCATCTCCCTGATTTAATTTCAGGTTGCTCTGTGTCCCCAGCAGGACATGTGAAGACAAGCAAATGGTTTTGTCTTGCCTGGTCAGCACGTTTACAGTTGGATGAATATGAACCACAGAACATTTTGAAATCCCTCACCCCTCTCTTTTTTTAGTTAAATTGTATAGTTAAATTGTGTTAAAATGCTCTGAGTAAAATGCAAATGTCGAACCTCACATAAAAGGAAAGAAATAGAAAATGAGAATTTTCTCATGTCTCCTGAGCTGGACGAAAATTAAACTTGCTACTAGCAGCAGTGATTATTGACTTCCAATAATTTCATTCCTGCTATACAGTATATAGTGAGTACAATATAGTTTACTATCACTAGTGAAGACTGTAAAGGTCAAAACCACAGCACACTAGCATTTCTGTGAAAGGAGAGCAAAACATCAGAGCCCGAGAACAGAAGTTTTTGTTTTGATGGGAGCAAATTAGATTTGTGGGAAGCATTTCTAGAAAAACCTGCCCACATCACAACTCAGTTGACTTTAGCGCTGCATGCTCATTCTCTCTATCTCTAAGAGTCAAGCACACTATTATGCATATTTCCATAATAATCATCTCTATTAACTGAATTGTAAGTAGTTTCTGCTGGAGTCCAATTAGATTTGATGTTTGAGGGGAATAAAAAGGGCACTGAGGACTTTGTATGATGTATTATTGAATGGAAATTAATGGCAGCTTGTTTTGTCAGCTGTTACTGGCTATCTCTCCCACCATCTGTTGTCTTTTACAGAAAAACGAAGGGCCCCTATTTCTCTCCCTTCTCTTTTTGTTTCTCTCAGTCTGTCAAAAGAACAGATTGAGATTGAAAATCTTTGTGCAAGGCTCATAGATTCACTTCTCTTAAAAAAAATTCTTCATGCGATATTTTAACATAATTACATTTACTTTGTGACAGGGTACATTAAAATCTGGGAGTAGCCATAGACTGTGGTCATAAAGGGATGCACAGGATCAGCACCAAAACTCAGGCTATGGCATTCAATCAATGATTGATTTGTATTAAGAGGCCAGAATGTGCCAAGAAAACATTACCACATTACTACACCATTATGCTGCCACCGCCATCCTGGCCTGTTGACACGAGGCATGCTAGGGAAGGCAGGCCCATGGATTCATGCTCTTAACTGAACTTTTGACCATTTTGCCTCTGAAGAGATCCAGATTCATTAGACCAGGCTGTTTTTCCAGCCTTCAACTGTCTGGTTTTGGTGAGCCTGTCCCCACTACAGCCTCAGATTTCTATTCTTGGTTGACAGGAGAGGAACCTGACATGGTTCTCTGCTGTTGTAGCCCATCTGCCTCAAGGTTCAACATGCTGTGCATTCTGAGATGGTTTTCTGCTCACCACAGTTGGAAAGAGTGGTTATCTGAGTTACCATAGCCTTTCTGTCAGCTTAAACCAGTCTGGCCATTCTCCTCTCAACCTCTCTCTCAAAATGTGTGTTGTAGTGTACCAGACAATTTGGTTTTTAATAGACACCATGCCAGTGCCATGAATCAAACCTGTGACTGTCAACATGTTCCCGGACGTCTGAGTCAGTGCCTACATCTTCAAGAAACAAATCAACCGAACAGGACTATGTAGGCGGGTTTAAAAATGGGAATGACATCTGCCTAGATAACCATCCAACAGCCAAGCTACATCTAGGTAAAACGGCAAAAGGAAAACGGCCAGAGGAATGCCAACTCATTGTAAGTGGACTTATACCAATACTTACCAATCATCATTTATTATAATTGTTCCAATTAACAACAATGAATTAGCTTCACAGGTACTGTAGCTCCTGTGTCACTGGAAATGAGGAATCTAACCCCTGTCCCAGCCTGGATTTGATGCTATTGCTCCTTGAGCTTCAATGCAGCTAACCTTGATCTTTCTTTCATGATCTCTTTAAACTCTCAAATGTCACCTTTCTTATCCTCCCACTTTGACAAAAACAGTGCTCACAGTGGCTAACCTGTAAAAATCCACCACAGCAATTTATGAAAGCTACCTCAAACTATAGACCATGGTGGAGGGAATTGATTTTTCACTGGTCTCTAGCCCCGGCAGTCATGGCATTGTTCCACAAAAAAGGGCCTGCTGGGAATTGGAGAGAAGCAAAGAGTAGAGAGAAAATACCATGGATTTGAATACTTGATAATCAAATTAAGTTTCCCAGAGTGCCATGGAACACCTGTGCAGTGCTGATAAGATAAAGAACACAAGGGAATAGGGGACAGAATAATCACAAGAGAAAGGAAACCCATAAAAGCCCAAACAAGGTGGGGGATAAGCAATGAATAACGTAATGAACTTGTAACAGCTCAGAAATGATCTCTTTCTCGTTCAGTCTCTTGTTTTCTCCATCTCCCTTTCTTCTCTCTTCTTTTTCTCTTTTTTTTCTTTTTCTGCTCTCAATGGTTCTTTAGAAATTTCCTCCTGAACTCATTATATGTAACATCACAGGAGACCAGTCTTCAAAAGGATTTACACCGAACAAAATTAATGCTGCTTCCTCAATACCCAGCCACTACCAGGTCACTGAGTAGGAGTGAAACCTATGATTGGCAAACTGAACTTCACTTTTAAGTATTTCCTGACAAAGCCACTGTTCATAATTGCAACTCATAAGAATTTTTCCCTGTCTGCAGTTCTTTAAACACCAAACTGTTTCTCTCATCTCTGCACCAATGGGGTGATAGTACCTCAACGGTCAGGGAGTAATTTCCTCGATCCTATCAAGTTTCCTTAAAATGAGAATTGTGAGATGAAAGTGACAACTGCTTCTACTCTTCAGGGCAGTGGAAGGATAACTGTTAGAGAAGTTATCCTGTGATCAAATAGCTGCTGATGGACCTGCCATGTGTAGATATGAAGATGAAGACTGCTGCTGAGGTGCTCCTGAGTAAGACACTTTCAGTTTTGAACTAAAAAAAAAATGTGTATATATATATATATATATATATATATATATATATATATGTATATAGAAAAACTGTGTGTACATAGATGACTTTCTGTACTTTCCATGTCTTCAGGGAATGGGCAACAAGCTGATGTGATATGATTACAGGATTGCCTAGTGGCAACCCTATGGTTGTCAATATTGCCCAATTTTGCAAATGGCAATATTGGTGTAAATAACCATAGTTGCGGTTCCAACCAAATTTAGTGGAAATTATTATTATATATATTTTTTTTTTTTTCTATCTGCAAATGTAAATTAGAATTAATGTGCATTTTCATCCACTACCACACATATATAAACAGTTGGTGTGCTAATTCTCCAATCTGGTGCAACTAAACCATTACAATAAAAGAGGGTACAATGAGATGACATATTTAAAAAGACCACAAGTCAGACCTCAAATGGTGGAAAATCATGTGGAAACTTTGATGGAATGGGAAATCTCCTCAGTGGTTCAAACATATCTGATGTTATGTATAGTGGTCCTTAAGTCTGTAACTTTTGCACTTATCGCATTTTGTTTTTGATGCATCAACTTTTTCACCTCAGCCAAGTGTTAATTTCCAGCCTCTGCTGTTTCTTTATGAGCAAATTGAGAAAGTGCATAAAAATAGGTAAATGGAAATTAACTGATTTTATGTGCTATTCTATAATTTTTGTGCATGGCAACTACTGTATTGAGTTATTATTAATAAAAAAGCAAAGATTACTGCTGTGATTGGATGCAAACTCTGGTCTCCCTCATCAAAGTCAGGGGAGTTACATGTCCATCTACTACCCTGTCTTTCACATCCTTACTGTTTGCCTTGCTATGTAAAGGACTTACTACTACTGAGTTGTTTCCCCTCACTGGTGATCCAGATCAAATACCCAATGAAAACGCTGCATGTTGAATAGCTCCCAAGACATGCACAGTTTATACAGTATATCCTTTTTATCAGTGTTTTTCATACAAATACGGTGGGTACATTATATGTGATTTGTGAAACAATTTTCAAAATTATAGCTCTTTGGCTACTTGACTGAGCTATAATGGACAAAAAATCTAATACAACAATAGAGAGATAACAGTATAGCAGTTACGAGTGGTAGGTGCTAAAATATAGTCAAATCTCAAGAGGCACACATCAACAGAAGTGTAGCTACAAAATTGGACATGACCACTTTTTTGTCATTGCTACTCAGTGCGTGCCGTTTCTGAGTAACAGTTTGAGATCATTTTAATCCAAAAATTGCTCTAGTTAAACAGTTACCAAAAACAAGACAGATGAGCAGCTACTTAGAATAATGTATAATGTTATACCCTGGATTGGAGTGTAACCTGAGTGCCAGAGTGGCAGTTTCTCCTAAATGATGCTATCATCGTCACCACTTCTCCCTTCAACCTTCTCCTGTGGTATTAAGCCACAGCACTGCAGGCACTACAGCTCTAGCCATCTGGTCAGCCTGTCTGCTCCTCTCCTCTGCTGTCACTCACTCCTGCCCCCTCAAGTGTCACTCAGCAGCCTGGTGGGCGCTGTGGTTGCGAAGCAGCAAGAGAACATTAGCATCATAAACTCTAATTACTGAGGTTAATAGTTGACAGTTGCAGCACAAATACTTCGAGGGTTCTCAATTAAACCTTTATTCAGCGAGGAAGTCTCACTGAATGGAAAACCACATCAGGAAACTGTGCACACAGGCAGTGGCATGTATGAGAGAGAGACTCTTAAGAATGAACTTCAGTTTTCAGAAGTTATAAAATCCCACACACCCCAGTCTGTCAAAAGGGGTGATGGAGACAAAATTTGTGCCTCACATTGCTTAGTTTCTCAAGCCCTGAGTCACTACTGTTTAACAGAGTTTGAGGGGTTTTTTTTACTGTTTGATTAATTTGATTAATTTCCTTAAAGAGGACAATGGAAAACCAAAGAGAGGCCACAACTCTATAGGTGGTCATAGTGAACATATAGTCAACATTTTTACATCGAAATCACTTTTAATCTTGATAGATTCTATTGCCATTTGTAAAATAACACATATTGAGGTGTTTCCACCAGAACCACCAGTTGTGCTCATGCATATCGTAAATCCTGAAGCATTTCCCTGACCTAAAGAGCAGCTGTTCAAATTTGATAACCTTCTGGCAAAATTAAAAGAAGTCAAAGGTTTTTATTTATATGAGTCATAGTGCACAGTGTGGTACCCAAAATGCCATGATGAACAGAATAGTGGCAGTTCCTCCCCAGAGGTCTTCATTTAATATTATCTCTGGGTGAATTATTACACCTATACCATATTGAGGAAAGGAAAAGCTAAACTGGAGGTATCCATGCATGCTGCATGCATTGGATACAGTATATAGAATAGGGGGCATAGTATAATATAGTACAGGGGAAATAGAGGCATGGAGGGACAAAAGTCAAACACTTCTACATATGGTTGTTTTAGTCTGATGATAATTTAGTGACAATTTGCTGGACAATCCAACTGAATCCCTACTCTAATTAGTCAACTTATTCATCTCTGTGGAGAAAATGTCATGAATCGTTTAAAAGTTTTGACAGATCCACATAAATGACACATGACACTGACAGAGGTCAATTTAAAAGAAAAAAAACCCTAACTAAAAATCACACCAACCATGATGCCTATAAACATGTTAATGTATCTTGCACGTTTGTGACGCTATTGCAGTGACAAAATCTGTCCACAGACAGACATATAAATACTTGCCAAAGTACTCAAAACCACCTCTGTAGCAGTTCCTGCTACAGTAGGTGTCCACATTGCGCCATGATGACACACACATATACAGACTCACAAGGTGAAAACAATAATGTTGTCGTAGCTGGCAATCAAACCAGCACTTCTACTTCAACGTGGCCCTTGACAGAGGGAGCAGGGACTCCGGGTCACAGAGGCTTGGCAACACAAGTGTTGATTGTGGTCTTAAATATGACTCTTACCTCTTTAAGGCAGCTGTTCAGCACTCCCTGCAGAGCTCCTAATGAGAATGAAATCCAGCCGCTAACAACACGAGTGTGACTGTTTACACACTGAACTTGTTAAGACTCCCCAATTTCACACCATCTTGCTCTCGTACGTATATACACCTAATGTAGCAGAGTGTGGAGCACTTGCAAACACAGCTCTGTACATAAAGTCACATGTATCTTTGCACATGTCCAAACACTCAGATGTGCTAGAAACCATCTGTACTGTGTATGCACTCACACACACACACAAACACAAACCCTCGCAAAGACACCGGTACACAAACTCTGTACATAATCATCTTATCATCTGTCCTTTTTATCTGCTGATTTCTCGCCTCTCAATTTCTCTCCCTGATTTCATCTCTCCACCATCTCCGCCACCTCTTTGTCTCCTCTATCTCCTTTGTCTCAGTGGTTTCACATCCTTGCCCACCTTTCTCTATCTACACTGTCTTTTCAGTTTCATGAGTAACTTATACAGAAAAGCAAGAGAGAGTGAGTCCTATAGTCAAAGCTCTGTTTACGCTAATGGTGCACTCTGGATGTAGGTCGTGTATACACAATGAAAGAAAGGAAAAGAGATGAAGGGGCAGTGTAAAAGACAGAGGTGTGCATGTCCTCAATGTGAAAGCATCATGCATGTGCACTTGCGTAGGTGTTTGTGTGTGGCCCATCATGTGTGCAATCTCTGTATGTGTGTGTGTGTCCTGTTTCTACTTCCCCCATCTGTCCCTTCTGCCTTGACGTCCAAACACTCTTCTAATGTGCTGTCCAATAAGCCAATGATTATCATATCGGTGCAATATTAGCTTCTATCACCGCCTGGCTGAGGATCAGTAATTGCTGTCCGTGCAGAGGAAATGGGAAGGGAAATTACATCTGCCTACAAAGAGATCATTTCCTTTGTTATCCTAAGAGACTGTGATGACCCCCCCGTGGGAACTTGAAAGCGTGCACGCCAGGTATATGTGCAACCCATGTTTGTGTTTGTATTTATAATAAATCATAGTATGCAGATGAATCTGGCACCTATATCAGAGTTTTATTAGAGAGAAGACTGGGACAAGGAAGCGGTGATGTAGTAGTGTCTCAAGTCTATATATCTCATTAGCATAGAGAAGAAAAAAGAAATAAAACCTTGAGTGTTCTTTTTGTAAAAAACAGACCCCAGGCCAGCAAGAAATGTTTGTATGCATTCAAGTACACATGTAATCATTGATTTTATCTGCACATAAATAAAGGACTTCATTCTACTTAACTGTATTTGCCTTTGGATCATACCGGCACATATTCCTAAGAATTTCACGTTCAATGAAGTACTAGTAATTTAATTAAACCTTTCTGTATTTGTTGATTTGAACTCTATTTGTTCATGTACCACTTCTCCTAAATATTTTATCCTCAAAGGAACATAGATTGCAGAAAACAAGATGTTCCAACTCAGACATCTGAATTTTAACAAAGCTTGACATAATAGAGCATCCATATTGTATTAATACTGGAAGCTAGTTATGAAAACTCAAGTAAAAGTGACTAGCTCATGTTTTTAAAGTTGACTTTGAGGTCAGCCTGAGGTAACTTATCATCTTGTAAGGGACTTATTTATCTCTACTAGTAGCTTTTAATCCAACTACTGGGTGGTTTGTTGGCATCTTTGAATTTTTAGCGATTGGTTTGCCACTGTAAAGACATTTTGTGTCTCTCTTGCCCTTATGTATAGGAGAGCCAAATCTAAGACATATGACATATTATTATTATTGTTGTATAATTAGCGTCCATATGTAGGTGGGACTGAGGTTTAAATCTTTCTGTTATTCATTATTATGTTAGTTTTAAGCAGAAAAAAAGTATTAATCAAAAAGAGAGCTACTGGAAAATCATATATTTAGTATCTTACCAACACTATTCTTGTTAATCTGTACTCAAGTAAAACATACAGAAAGTATACTGTGCAGCTATGAAGCATGCTGCTGGGCAATCATCCTCACCAAACTTCCTCCCACAACATGCATAGTTAATAAATGTAGTTTTTTTTTTTTCTAAATCAAAATGCATATACAATATGTAAATGTAGTGTTTATGTATTCATGCAGATTCTCAACTGTCTACCTCACCTAAACAGGATGTAGACTGCATGCCAACATTGAAAGGCACTTGGGAGGAGATAGAAGAAGTGGCACTGCATATTGTATATATGTGTTCGCAAGCATCTGCTGCAAAACAACAGGAAACTAATATAGGTTGAGTCTTTATTTTTTCTTTCAACGTGCAAATCTGCCACAGTAGAGATATTGCTTTATTTTTTTCTACCAGTGTAGTTTCCACTGACTCAAAGACAATTTTTAATGAGTTACTGCATCTTCAAACAAGGAAGGAAAAAAGGATTTTAGATATATAGCACTTTAATGTAGCTAATGACTCATGATTCGCTAATGAAACATGTTGAACGAGCTCATTTGCTTTGGAATGACTCATGAAGAAAATAAGGCTGAGTACCATATTAACAACTTGCTCTACTTCCACATTTCCCTAACTCGTGGCACGCATCGTTGCATTTCAAGGACACAACAAATGTTACATAATTTAGAATTATTCACACTACACTTAATACTTGTTTGTGAAAATTGATATCTATGTGCAAAAAGAGATGTATGTAGGCAGAGATGATGATTGATTAAATTAAAGCACAGTTTGGGGTATTATTGCCACCATAAAAGTACACATGGGCGTTATACTGACACTGATCATACTTGAGTAGGATGAAAGAAAGCTGACTGACTGCCCCATTAGGAACCAACTCAGCTCCTCCAACCTCTTCCTCTATAGCTAAGTGCATACAAGACCAGGCCTTCAACTCCCCACAGAGTAATACAGTCACATGTACATCAAATATGTTTTTAATGCCTCTACCATTCATTTAACCTAGGTGTTCCCTTCATGTTCCATGTGTATTTTCCCTGAAAGTGATCTTGTTCAAAACAATTCTACAGTTCTTTTACTAGTTCATATTTATTAAGCCAACATTTTACTTCCTTTATTTTTTATCATATCAGTTTTATCAGCTGTTGTTAAGGTAATTTTGGCCTTGATCAATGAAACTGATCCTAGAGGTATCAATATGTCTCAAAATTCAAAATTTGCTTTGTTGTTGTTGTTACAACCTTTAAATTAAAAAGTTTTCTGCCACCGAACGGTTTCTGGGAGCAGGTGGTGGTGACAGTTGCTCGTCAAGAGCCTCAGCCATTGTTACAATACAGTATGCCCTCTGAGCAGCGCTAGTTCTTCAGAGCAGCCCGATGCTACAGTGTTGGTATCAGAAGGTGGCTGGGGTGTTGGTTAGCATGCTAACTTTGGTAGAAGGTAAAAGAATACAAACCGAAGCAACATCGCAGCTGCTGCTTTTCACCACTGGAACTGCGAAGTCGGATGCCAAACTAATAACATTTCTTCTACACTGCTAAGTAAACATTTTCAATGCTAATGCTGACCATGTAGCAACAGCAAAACTTTCAAATTATTCTTCTCGAGAAACTGCTATTGGCCCATGATTTTGTATATCAAAGTTAACTCGACACATGAATTTACTACACCTTCATGATTGCAGCAATTCCCTTTAATGTAAATGGCTTAGTGCAAAATTTTGCTGTCACACTGTAAATGTTGGTGTGACCTTTCCTCCCATCTGTGCCCCCCTCCTCCTGCCTTCCTCGACTTCTCAGTGAGGAAGCCCAGCAGCACGTTGCCAACTCGTGTGACCTGAGGGATCGGAAAGAGGACAGAGGAGGCGATGAGAGGAGCAGAGAAAGCTGTGGGAGAGGAGATTGAGCCATAGTGCTCCTGCTGGCAGGTAAACATACAGTGTATCTACAATATCCCCCTCTGTCTTCCATTCCTCCTGTACACCCTCTCTCTGCCTCTGGCTTTTGTCTATTGCCTCAGTTCCCCCTCCCCTGCTGTTTGCACCACAGCCAATTTTTGGGTCACTGCAGACATCACATTGTGACACGACACCAAAACGCTCACATCAAATTGTTCTCACTTTCTGGAAACACACACAGGTTTATGTGCGCACTTACACACAAACACACTGTACTGGGCCCTACTTATACAGCTCTTTCCTCTCCTTTTCTGGCTTTGCTGGCAACAGATGGGCTGAGGTCTGTGTACCTCATGTGGAATTGTGTGTAACTGGTGAAGGACAGAGAGAAGGAGGACGAGTGGAAACAGAAAACCAAAGCACTATACACGTATATGGGCATGTGTGTGTGTGTGTGTGGGTGTATGAGTGAGGAAGAGAGAGTACGCATGCAGCTGACTGAAGGCCCTCCAGGCTCGACTCTAACAGTCCCTTATCACGATGCCTAACTTGACCATTTGATTTAACACTTCATAACCCTGAAACCCTCAAAGACCAGATCGCAAACATAGAACCTATTTTTACAACAAAAAAAAAAAAATCCCACAGACATTTCAGTCTTGACAGTCACTAAGTAAACACATATTGTACATCAGAGTAAATACAGAGGAGACTGCACTGGACAACAGGTAACTACAATCAGAATTGTGCAGTTAGACAGCACTTAATGATGATACAAATTCTATATATTCCTAAAACAGACCTGAAATATCTCTTGGTTGTACTGGGAAGTCTGATTTGCAAATCTATGATCCAGTTTAAGCAGAACAGGCAAAAACAGTGGCTAAATTTATGTGAGATGGTGGATAGAAAGATATGGGGAATGAGGACTGTCAGTCTGCAAAGAGCAATAAAAGTGAGAGTTAGTGGGAAAGTGAACTTTAGGTGAGCTGTAATGTCACTACAGAAACGGCATTAATTAATTCTAATTCATAGCACACCACACCGTTTTGGTGATTAACTCACTGTTTACAGGCAAAATTCTTATTATTTTTTCCACTGTGATCTTGACAGACTAGATCCATTTGTAAAAATCAAATGATCGTGGTAACATCGATCAGCAATACAGTCATCTCACCCATCGTAACACCCGCTTTAGGATTAGATCACCATAATCAATGTATTTCTGTGGGATTGACTGGGTTGAGATCAAGACCACTGACTCAGCTGTCTTGGCCAGGTGCTGAAACTCCTTTTTAAAAGTCTCCAGCCCGTACTCTGCTGTGATGTGTTTTTCGTGTGCGTAACTATCAGTGGGATCAAGACTTAACCCACCCATTTTATAGAGGAACAGGGCAAGGTTCAATTTGTTCAGTTCTATCTGTTATTCTGTCTCTGATTCACTTTCCCCTGAGTGGCTGGATGGCTGCAGGCACTGTTTTGGTGATGTAGAAGCACTTTAAAGTCCCTGTACAGTAAGACAGCGCACGATAAATACATCCCAATGAAAAAATGCTGTTGTCTTTAATAAAATAGCTTTAGAATAAAGAGGGAGAAACAGTATGAACACAGTCAAACTTTTAAAAATAATTTTTATACAGTTGTTGTTACCTCGCCTATCTGTGTGTCTGTAGTTAACCTTTGACCTTACTAGATTTCCTGTTTGTGGTGTAGGTGTTTATTCTTTATTTTTTATTTTATCTCTTGCTGGATCTAACAATCGACTAAATGTCTAAAATGTAAATGCGAAAATGTAAAAACATCTTAATAGCAGTAAATCTTTCCATAGCATCAGCTTTTGCTAATGGAGATACCGTGTATCCCTTGTGACACCTTGACTCCTTTGACTTTCCATGTCCTTTTAGGATCTTTTTTCAAAACTAAACCTACCACACACACACAAACACACACACACACTCTGACATCCCTTCCTTATGCCCTACAAATACCACTCACTGTCACTCCCTCAGAGAGCCCTATCGAACCGCTATTGACCGCTGCTGGGACTAATCGAAGGCCCCAGCGGCCTTCTTGTTCTGTTGGTTAATGGTGACCCACCTACCCTTCTCTCCCAGTTGCCACTGCCGCCATTCTCCCTGTTCTATCTCTTCATCTCACCCCCCCCCTTCCTCTCATGCTCTGGGTTGATTTGATGCCATTGATCCTTTCCACCTCTTGACCTCTTCCTAGAAGATTTAGTGATGTCGCTGTCCCACTTTGAACGCATGCTGACTGCTGGCTACATTTCAGCCACAAAGAATTGCTAAAAGTCCTGCGCCATGGAGTCGAGTACGTCAAACTGAACTTGCACCTGCTGTTTGGTCATACAGAGGAATCACTTACACCATTTAAGTGAAGGGGAATGAATAGCACCAGAAGTGCTGATAGTGAAAAGGTTTTTCTGCACAATTTTAAAGGTTAAACCACAAGGAGTTATTCCACAAGCAGGTACATTAGATGTAATGGAAGAAAATAAGCTGTAGTGTTCGTAGCTTGTAATTTCAAAGTAATATAACCCCTCATGACAAGAAAAGGCCAAATAATGTTCATGGGCACGTCAGAGAGAAGCCATTTAAGAATTGCACCATATACTTGTTCTTTGCAAGAGATAAAACCTAGCAATATGCACATGGTTTCCAGGGCCATAGTCTACTGGCTTATACCCAAGTCATTTCAGAAGTGCGGGTGTTATAGCTATGCATATTTGTGTATATATATATATATATATATATATATATATATATATTTGTGTATTTGCATATCTATACCACTTATCCTTAAGGGTCACGGGGTCTAGAGCCAATCTCAGCTGACATTGGGCAAAAGGCAGGGTGCATCCTGGACCAATTTTACCACATTTATACAATTCATTTTGTAGTTTTCCTAACCATCATATATACTGTAATTATGCACTCACCAAGTTAATTGCTCACAATGCTGAAAATAAATTTGAGGTTGCAACAAAGAAGGAGTTGTCAACAATTTGGCAGGTTTTAAACAAACCCTGCGGTTAGCAAAACTTATTTGGAAGAGAAAAGGAAGGAATAATCAAGTCAGTTCAAGTCGATTTCATTTACATATCAAAATATCACAAATTGCAAATATGTCTCAAGGGGCTTTAAAATTGTACAGCACACAACACCCTCTATCCTCAGACCCTTGATTTAGATATAAACTTTAACAGGTTTTTGAAAATGGAAGAAATCTTAGGAAGAGCAGAGGATGGATCAGTCTTCCCAGATAAACATTTGTAACATCTGCATGAAAATAATCAGGATGATGAGTTAAACTGATGAAGGTTGGGGAAAAAACTTTTTTCCCCCCAAAGGTAGTTACTTTCTAAGAAGGGAAAACTTCCCCAAACCATGAAGGAGCACTTGATCCTTAAGTTTGTTTGAGACATTTAAAATTACCAACATAAAAAACATGATTTTTGCTGTACAGCTATCTTTATTACTGCCACCCTTCCTCACTTGCTGACATTTTAAAATGATTTGGTCCATCACTACTTTCTTATATATACCTTCAAATTCACTAAAAGAACATGGTCAAGTAGTGGAACAATAGCGTCAAGCTTGGAAACAAACCAACAGAGGAGACTGTAAAAGACCATTTGTTCATTAATTCACAGTACACGTCGTATTCCGATTCCTATTTATGTCATTCCTTGGATGGAACCACCATGTTTTTTTTTTCCTTCCAAGCCTTGGAACAATTGCCTGAGCTGGGAGCCAAGCAATCTGTTGGTGTACTTCAGTTATGGATGGCTGCATAACGACACTCCTCCTGCAACCGAAACAACTTTTTAATCAGGTTAACGTCTGCACCAAATCATCTTTTTTCTTTTGCTAAGCTGTTTTTTCACTCTGTTCTCCTCTTTCTTCAGTCTTCTTCTCCCCTGTTGCCACACACATGTGCACACTCACACACACACACGCACGCACCAGCTCTCATCTTCCTTTTTTGGTATATTACCCAGTCCCCCACTAGAATGGCTCAATTGTTTTAGCTGAAGACAGGGCCCATAAAGTGCCATTAAAGATGTATCACCACAGCGGCTAATGTTTTCTTATCCATTGTCGAAGCACCTCCAGGACTAGGAGACTAACAGATTCTTTTCCAGCCCATTTGCAGTCCTCCCTCTAACCTCCTTCTACCCCCCACCCTACCCATCCCACCCCCTGCCTCCTTGTATGGGACCGCCTTTCTTTCCTCCTACCTCCTCTGCCTCGTAGGCCTATTGGCTCTGCTTTTTCTTGCTGATAAGTTACAGATCATCAGCACCCTGCATCACTGATGAAGTATACTGAGAGCCCACAAATCCAGTAGGAATCCTTTCGGGGGTAACAGTCATTGTCTTCTATCATTTAGAATGTTTTTTGTTGTTGTTTTTTTCCCAAAATGTGTTCTTAGCTATGCTGTATGCCATGTCTCTAGACTTGTTGTACAACTGTAATTTAGTCTTGTTGTGGAGAGAGAGGATGATAAAGATACAGGGAGCGAAAGAGGGAGAGGAACAGGTTTAGTGAGAAAAAACAGGGAAGAGAGAAGACAGTTGCAGGATGGTTACTATTCTGTACCACCCCCACCCCCTTCAGTCCCCACCCTTCAGAAAAAGGCAGATACTCCCAAATGTACAGTGCTTGGTCTCTAGGACACACATGACTGATGCACTGAATCATTTCTCATCCTATCTTGTTCGCTTCAATGAGATCTGCAGTTTGTGGGCTGCACACTTCATCCTCAATTATATTTAACAGCTCAAAATGAAATCAGGGATTTAGGACAGACTGCAGCTAGCAAAGTTCACTGCTCACCTACAGTACGTTGTAATCATTCTACCAGCACAGTTACTGGGTTTTAAAAGTTTAGTAGTTTAAGTTTAATATAAATGCGGTGCCCTGCCATCATTTCCAATCTGACTTGTAAAGAAGGCACATGGATTACATGGTTTGTTTGTTTTTTTTCATTAATATACACTGAAGGAGTATGGTTAAGAGGCGGTTTGTATTTTCATCTGAATTCAGTTTAAACCAAACTTATCTTCATCAAATATAGTCATCTGAAACTATTATTTTCCATGACGGAAATATATTTTGAGTGTATCAGACAAATGTTTCATCATCATCATGTGCAAATACAGTTGCTGTATTCATAAACAATGATTCAGAAAGAATGTCCTTGTGTATTATATAATGTGTCTATTCCTAAACAAATTGGAGTAGCACATACAATATGTTGCCATTTTTCAAAGGCCTTTCATCAGCAGACCAAAAGGCACTAGCAGTGTTTAAAATCATTTTGCTTTTAATCACAGTTCTTAACTCATATCATATAGTAATAGTAATACTAGCAGTAGTATGTGACTCATTTTAAATGACTCATTTTTTCGCCTTCATTGAAGGTGAGAAATTTTGATAAATGTGCATGTTCTTTTCAGCAAACTGAAAAAGGTGCAGATACTCATGCCCTGGGACTGGCCGCAGAAGAAGACCCATTCAAAATGTAGCTATCTGTTCTGTCTAGGTCCAGATTAAAAGGTCTTAAAGGAAAATCCCTCGTCAGTGATTTGCAGTTTTCTCATGTCAAACAAATTTACTGTATGCTTTTATTTAAGCGAGTAACTTTTGGTTGAATAACCAGCGTGCTCTTTCTGTTATAAATGAAAAAGTGAATGTGTAATGAAATGTTTAACTGAATTCTCTGAGTTGTTCCAGTCTTTCTTGGCCATGTATGAGTAGCAGTTAATGTTAGATAACTTTAGCTATAGATGCTGCTTACATTAGTCTCTCTTTAGGATGTTTATTGTTGTATATTTGGAGTGAATCAGGTTCTCTGGGCTGAAAAAAAATGTCAGTCACAGAGCAGTATTCAGTAAACAAAGAAAACCTTGAAAGTACAAAATGAGACCAATAAAACCAAATCATTACCATCAAACAAAAAGTGAAGGGTGCTGTAACACTCATGATTTGGTCACACATCTGAGCCATAGAGCTCTTCGATAGACAGCCAGGCATATTCCATCATGTGCTGAGGCCTTGGAGAGTCAGTTGAGAGCAATTCCAGGGCCCAGCTTTGCAAACTGCCACTGGCTTGAGCTTTTGTGGCAATTTCTGCTGATGCAAGCATGACACCACAGCAAGTCGGGGGCAAGTCAAACAGAAATCGAATCAATCGAGCAACGTGTGTTGATCACCAGCAATCAATTGTGCACATGACTGGCTCATCTCAAATAACCGGATTAAGTCAGTGGCTGCAAATGTTACACAGTCTTGCTTTTAACAAGCCTTTAGCCACAAGCAACAGCACCCATTGGTGGGAAACTACAGTCTTCTGTGATGAAAGCAGTGCTTTAGAAAAACATTACATGTTTTGTGATGTTGAGCTAATAGTCTTTTGAAGTATAGTGTTCAACAGAGCCACTAGGTTTTGGGATTTTACTGAAAGACACTTTAGAAGGGCGGGTGCTTGAACCTTTCCAGCTGAAGGGGATCTCTTCACTCACACACAGTTGTGCTTGAATACAATAAGAACAGAGGACATGGCCCTAAATGTGGAGAGGCCTAGTGGGAGCCCACAAAAAGATCACAAACTTGATCAATGTTATCACGCTTCTACCTGCTCTCTCACTGCACCTCACGCTGCACAACAGCACGAGTTTGATAAACTAGAGACCGTATTCATTAGTGTGCATTCAGATGTAATCCTCCCATGAGAATTTTGTATTTGTCCCCATGGGCTTTTCCTCAAGCCCACTGTAATGGCTTTGTTCTCCACCAAATTGGATCTAAGTTATAAAGGCTTGGCGAACACAACCCTGACAAAATGCTGAGATCCAGTCCAATCAACACCCTGATCCAGCCACCTCAAGTGATATCTGATGTGTGACACCATTGTAAGCCCACTGAGAGTTTTTGTCTTCCAAGGATAGAAGTGCAGTTTGCGCAGGGAGGAGCAACTCAGGTCTCTGAGGATGCTTTGCTCGGTGTCACATCTGTCCTAGCCCTGTCTATCTGTTGCTGTTATTCCCTACAGTATATACTTCTGCTTTCACTCCTCACTATCCTTTCTGTTGTCTTGTTATGACTTTTCTACTCATGTCATGGCTTTTTTCCCCCTGCTGCCTGACAGAGTGGCAAAAACGCATTTTTTTTCTTACCATATGCAGTTTATTTCTGCTTCCATCACATCTGACGTACCTGGAAGGTTTAGACCTAGTTTAGGAATGCATGACTTAAAATTTCCTGATAGCAAATACATCCATTCTACTGAATTTCCACATGGGCTTCTTCTTCTCACTCTGTCACCTTTGTTTCTCTCTGTCAGTCCCTTACATCATCTTATATATGTATGTTGAAAAATATGGCACCGAAGAAAGTGCATCAGAATTCTCGTCACTCTAGAAACCCAGGGATGCAAACCAGTGTACAGAACAACACATTTCAGATAAGATACAGGCAATCAAGCTCACATGTAGTGTTATCAGTCTTTATAGACATCTGAGCCATGTTCTCTAATCTTGACAGAGATGAGACAAGCCATGGTTTGGTGTGGTTAATGGGTCAGTGGCTGTCTGTACAAACAAGCCAACAGATAAACAAGCCGTGAGGACACAGGATGAAGGAGGGGAGAGATGAAAGCCGGGGGGGAGGCGGTGGGGGGAGTCAAGAGAGAGGGGTCGAGGGGCGGTGAGGCCGCGAGACAGGAGATGATGAACCACTACAAAGGCAAAGAGAAATCAAAATGGAAATGAGGCGCCACCAAAGAGCACTCTGGTCTCCCACTAGACGAGTTTGAAAGCCAGGCAAGAGTGAGGAGCTGGAAGGAGTGGAAAAGGAAGGAAGAGGCTGAGTTTAGGAATGAGGTTTTCAACTACATTTACTGAAGATGAATGAGACTATTTATGGCAATGGCATATATACATATATATATCATAATTAAGATCCAGTTGTGATGACCTCCACTTTTTTTTTTGTGTAGTGCTTATTCTCACAGCAGCTAATAAGTGGATTACAGGCACTACGTTTATCGGTAAATTTAATTACATTTCTTTTCTTTTTTTTGGTTCTCCTTTTTGTTTGTTTTGTTTGTTAACATATTTCTGATGAAGGACTGTTTGTGTTACTGCCACTGAACCATCTTTGGGGAGTAAACTGAAAGACTCTGTGGTACCATCCAACAAGATGTGGTCACTAAGGCGCTTATCCTTGCTGTGACAGTCAAATCTGCGACCCTTTGAAGTAGTTGTCGGGTAAGGTAAAAAAAATGTCTAGAGTTTCCTATAGACATTTTTACAGAGTGCAGTAAAATACATGCAAGTGGCAGGGTGAGACAGAGTTTGACTACTGGGAGACTGAAAGAGGAAGTGCAAAGCATCAGGTAGAGTGAAGGCATGTGAGAAAATTTGTAGAAGCTCCTTTCTTTCTAAAATTGCTGATACATGGAGATTGTACTCTTTCCTCTGCCAACTTTGTCAGTAAAGTAAATTCAGTCTGAGCTGATGTTCCAGCCTCAGCTGATCACCTGGTAGGTAATTAGCAGGATTCTTAAAAGCTGTGCACAGCCACACACTGGTGTTTCCAGTTTAGCTGATTAGAGTCCTCCTTTAGTTTGGCTGGGCTTTACTGTGTGTTGAAGAGGTCACCCAACTTAACAAACTTTAAGCTGTCCCACTCAGCTACAACCAAAACTAACACAAGAGTTAGTTAGATGTCAAACAGGGATGATGTGTAAATGCCCAGTTACAGCTAAGAAGAGGTCTAATTACTCATATACTGAAAATGCTTGTATAGATGTGCCATGGTTGTGTTTACTTATTCCTATAAAGTGCAATAAAGTTGAAAAACTTGAAAAAAGATACTATACTATCTTGTGCTATTCAGTGCCATATGGTCAGTACTAAAAATTTGCTTATATTTGCGGTGTGGAATTTGGTATGTTTGAGGCTAAATGTTTGAAAAATCAGAACAGAAACACCCAGATCTTCTTATATAATGTTAAATAAACTGTTTTTCCACTGCTGATCATACCTGACATCAAAAGACTTTTTTGATATATGCATTATTGTCCAAAGTAAGGAGGATGTGATGCTGTTGTTCCCTGTAGCCCAACTATGTGATAGAGACTGAAATGATGGCAGTGTTAAAGGTATCTGTGTTATTATGTTTTTTTTTTCAGTCAAGCATAATTCTGGATGTTTTCATTTCAAACACTGGATTTTAAATTGTGTGTACCATCATATTACAAGAAGCATTGTTAAAATAAAGTTTTCAAACGCAAAAGATAGAGTACAAGTTACAGACTGTGGGAAAGTTGCAGAAATACTTAGAAAGCAAGTGCAGGCGAGACAGCACATGATGAAATGTGATTTGGAAGAAGGCAAAAGTATGAAATGTAATAAAGGAGAGGAGGAGGAGGAGGAGGAGGGAAGAAGAAGCAGATATAAGGAGAGAGTTTTAGGTCCAACTAGCAATCAAAAAACTTGTAAATTGGGGCATGAGGGGGAAAGATGAGGGGGATAATAAATGAGAAATGTGTAGGGAAACAGGATAGAGGGGTTAGCAGCAAAAACAGTGAGAGATAGAACAAAGAGACAAAGCAGGAAACAACAAAGGAGAGTGTGGGATAGAGAGAGACAGAAAGAGAGAGAGAGAGAGTAAATGAGACAATGATAGAGACAGACAAGAGAGAGAGCTGTTGGGAGACGCAGAGGCAGGATGCCAATATGATGTCTTCATCTTTCTGTTAATGTCATGTCAAGCGTATGGCAGCAGATGACCAGGACAGGCAGGGGGCAGGTGAGAAACCTCACACAGGGAGTATCAATCCTCCCATCTGCCCCATCTTTCACTTCTTTCATTCTCACTTGCTCTTTTCACCTTTATCTCTCTGCACCTGTTCTTCACCACTTGTGTCTCTTCCACATGTCAGACATGTCAGAACAGAGGGACATGCACCAACAGTCATCAATAAAACGAAGTATGTAATCCTTGTAAATATTTTCACAGTTGGGAAAAAAGACAATATGCAACACTTTGCACTAGTTTCTTCAAGTGCTTTACTAAAGATGATTTTTTTTTTTACACTTCCACTGATTTTACACGTACAGGGGAGTAAGTGTAGTGTCTGCTCTGGAGGGACCTCTTCAAGTTCTTAGAAAAATCACCTGACAATGTCATAATGATAGTGATCATGACCTGTGCTTCAGAGAAATTTCTGATGCAAGTCTGTGTTACACACTGGTGGTGGTTTGAAAAATGAAGCCATTCAACCAGCAGTTAGCAGGCAATCCATGATACAGATAGCCTGTTCCAAATATTTGGCTTTGGTGAAACTTTTTTGCTCCATCAGTAATATTGTCAGTTTTACAAGAATTTATCAATAATCAGCAATGAGACCCAAACGTTCAAGGGACCGTAGTATCCAGCATCCCTCTATTCACTTTGATTTTTAAAGTGTAGAATTTGTTGTACCTGTAACACATCTACAAACAGAATAATTTGAATCCATATATATATATATTTTACTTGCCTGGGGACCTTTAAGTGAATTTGCCTGAATGCAGTCGCTGATATGAAGAGAAGGGTGGAAAAAAGTCTTAAAGTCAGTGGTGACAGCAGATCCCTAGAGCAGCAAATGATAGAGATTGACTGCTCCTGAACTTAAATGAGGGTGTGTGTGCTCAAGACTGACAATGTGTGAAGAATCACAGTGCGCCCATGAACCCTATGGTTGTGTGTGTGTGTGTGTGTGTGTGTGTGTGTGTGTGAGCAAACCATAACATCTTTTCTTCCCACTTGTCACATACAACACCTGAGGATGACGCAGAGGATGGATGGAGAAACAGAGGAGGGGTTGGGGAGGGGGGGAGAAGTTGGGTTGAAAGCTCATTAACCGAAGACTATAATGAGGCAGTTTCATTTGTGCACACTTGTGCCTATTATCTCTCAACTCATTAGACACCGGGACATGGAGGTGGAGATGCCCCATCCAAAAGTAAAGCAGAGAGTTATCAGGTATGGGCTGAGCCAGCTGGGGTCATCTGAGGCAGCTTTGACAGCTGACAGCATGAAATCAAAGTGCCAAGCACGTGTGAAATGTGAGGATACAGAGCGCATATGAAATAGGCAGAGGCATTAAGTGCAATGAATGCACTGAGAATTTGTCTTGGAGACACTAGTGCAAAGACATATTGACAACTAGATGTAAGTACATTCTAGCGTACATGGTGGTAAGCGGTCACAAAGTCTGTTCCCCAAATGTAAAGTTACATGTTTGGTTCAAACTATAGACAGCCCTGTGGCTCAGCAGGGGAGGTGTCCTTACATGTAAGGTTAACAGAGTTTCAAATTCATGGAAATCCAGTGCTTTCAGACACTGAAAAACAGTTGAGTCGTGCATGAGGCTGTAGGCAACAACAGCAACTAAAGGCTTCATTTCAATATGCCTTTTTGACTGCAAGAACTTTTCCAGGAATGTCTGGCTGCAAGAAGTCCACCAAATTAAATCATCATGTAAATCATCATGTGTCTGTGCCTTCCAAAAATGACACGAATCAGTGTTACACAAGTAAAACGTTCTCCGATCTGGCATGCCTCTTGTTGAAGTGTCACTATAAGTTTAGGCATAGAAATAATGCGTTTCCACAGGTTGATTTGTTTCCATAATTACATTCAGAATACGGAGTCCACCTAATTCATTTTTATGCCATTATCCTGTGGCACGTGCATATACAGTCTGTCTGAAATCCACTGCAAAAATTCGAATTTTTCAACATACTTTAGAAAATTTGGAATTAAAACAAAAAGAATGGAAAGAGGCATTTCGTAAATACATCAGAAATCACAGAGGTTCCCATGGGAATGAAAATCTCGTTGACTTGCATACACTTTGTTAAGGTTAGGAGACTTTGGTGCTGCAGAAGAACTATGTAGTGATGGATGTGGAAAAAAAAAGTTGCTAGGAAACAGGAAGTAAATAGCAGTCTACCATGTCAAAGTCAAACACTGTCCATCCACCTCCATCTTCTCGCTCCATAAATATTGTGGCTCTATAACATGTCACTACTTCCTCCTTTGCTCCCAATGGCCAAGAATCAAACTGTAGTTCCTACTGCAGTCATATTTCTTGGGAAGACAATCTCTTTATATACTCAGGGACCTGAGTCTAATTTTAGTTCTTGTGTCATAATACCTGGCCACCAAAAGTCCCTGCTCCCATGGTAGGCATTTTCAGTTTCACACTTTTCAAACACAGGCCTTGAGACTGCTACAACTTGTGAACAGAATTCATTCAGAGTGCAAGCAAGTACTGTTTGCTGATAATGCCAATATTAGGACTACATCTCTTTTTGTATCATTGATATTTGAAAGACAGTTATGCAGCTGACTTCTTGACAAGAAAGCGCCTGAGGGAGAGCTGGACACACTAACGATGGCTAAACCTCTGCGCCACCTCAAGACATTCATCTACAAGTAGTGTGCAACTTACTGACAGGTCAGCCACACACCCTGAGCGATGATTAAGTATCTTGTCAGATAGTCAGCCCAGGGGACCTCAAGGGCAGCTGGCCATACATGGACAACTGAAATTGCATGGGCTGTTGGACTGAAAATAAAGGAACAGGCTTATCTCAGAAGGATAAGACAGAAGGAGTCTTGAGAACCCACATTCTTTCTGAGCTGAACTACCAAGATCATCATGCACAGCATTAAAACTGCTTTAATCCAAAATATAATATCAGAAATGGATCAAATGTTTTCTCATAATGACAAACAGACAAATAACTATCACTCAAGTCTACAGTTATCTTGTTTTAGTTCATAGTTTTGATTTCACAGCATGTAACTTTAAAGTTTTGGTTCAATCTCCCCTGCTCTCATCAGCCTCACTTTTAGCCAAAGCAAGTAGCTTTTATCAGTAAAGAAAGCTTGCTGCACATGCATGTGTATGTTACTTATGTCACTACCCGTTTGCTAACACATTTCCCATATCAGCTTTATAAGGTGATAATAGGTCAGTATTGTATGTAGCACTTGCTGTGCTGCCCCCAAGTGGCCAGAAAATCAATTAAGTTAGGACACAAGACAGCAATTCATGAGGACAACCTCTTTCACCTGTTCACCCTTCCCTTACAAGAGTTACCCCTCCAAAACAGCAAATAGGTAAAGCAGTCAAATAAAGTCCTATCTCAACAGTCACAGTCACAAGACTTCAGGTTATTGAGAACTCAACATTAATGCCTGTGTTACTTACTATAACATATGCCTAAAACACAAAAAAATATCCAGTGGCAGAAACAAACATTTCCACATAATTTGTATGGGCTTTAATGTCAAGCACTGTACCATGAACGCAACACTGTGAAGTCACCACGTGAGAAAGCCATTCTGAGATATGGTTAACCTGGCAGGGAGCACGAAAGATGTAAGTCTTGGTTAAAACGAACCTGTCAGTTACATGTTCATCTTAAGCCCATCATCCTGGCACTATGCAAGTATGTGCGTGTGTGTGTACACACACGTGTTAGAAATGAAGATTGCTTCACATCTATGAGCTGACAGCAATTACAGTGTATCTCGCTATACATACTGATGCGATCACACGCCCCTCTTTGGTATCACACGACATTCATGCACACAGTAGGCACTGTATTTGCCAGAGTAATGGGAGATATTTACTATACCAGTGCTAATATTAGCTTGCTGGCTGAGCGATACAGATGCCCTAAAGGAAGTGTTACTTCTCACTCTCCAAGCCTCTTCTAGAAAAAAATATGGCAAGGATATGAATGCTTCGCTCAACACATTTGCATAGTGATCCTAATAATCTGATTTTCCTCTGGCTGCTATTGTGTTCCCTTTTATAAAAGTGGTTATAAAATCTAAATGTTTATTCCAGCAGTCCCTTGGGCCAGGTTTAGTCTACCCAGGATTCTAACAGACCCACTTGAACCTATAGCTTTTGGGTTTTTTTTCCCCCTTCCAGAAGCTCTTTCTAGTAGTATGGTAACACAGGGAGAGGTACTTTTTTACATAATTACAGACACTTTGATTCACATTTATTTTCTCATCTAACTATGTCTCTCTCAGTCAGTTTTTCTCACAATAGGGAATACAGACTTTGAACTTTGTTTTAATATATCACTGGGCAGTACTGTCTATACCTGCTTTTGCTAAGACAGTATTAATTGAATAAACTGTAATGGTTGGAGATATGAAGAATCCAGTATGCATTTAATTTCACTTTAATGGTTTTAGTTTGAGTAGCGTTGCGAGATGAATTAAATGATGCTGGTGCAAGTGACAGTATAAAGTGATGTGTTACAGTATCCACTGGCAACCGGGCTGTCGAGCGCTCCGCTTTGAGGTGGGTGGCTATAGTAACAAGGTGGATGGAGATATCAAAAAAGTGACACATCAAAGAAAAATGCACACACACAATTGTGAGTTATCATTGCACACAGGCACACATACAAACATTCAAACTTTTTCTCATCGTTACGCACAGATAAAAGCATATGGCATGTGGCTACACACTAACACACACACACAAACTAAAGTCCTGTTCACATGAAAAATGAATAACCCACACGCACTGGCATGCCAAAAAGCACACATACTTATTTTCTTTCTTTCACACACTCATATACACAAATAACTAGTACACTGCCTAAAAATTTACATATGAACATACCATTTATAGCTGTAGTTTCTGGTGGTATGAAAATGCACTGAATTTAAAATGCCCAAAATAGGACAATACTTCCTAACTTGAAAAAATAAAGCCTATGTGTTTCTTTTTCTTTTTTGTCGATGGAGCAATGATGTGAAAAACATCAATGGGAATGCTTGTCTAGTTGAATAAGTACTGTTGGCTTGGCACAGCCAGTGCTGTGCAATTAAATAGTCGTGACAAGTGGGCACAGTGTGTGGACATTCTTTCTATATACAGAAGTTTAGTTTCTGTGAGTCTGCAGTGACAAGCCATATGGAGATTAAATATATCAGTTATATCTGGCCAACTGTTAATCAATTCGTGAAATATTATTTTAGCCTACACAAAAATATATACATCTTGTTTTTTGTAACTCTTCATAAGTTTGGGTAGAATTTTCCCAACACCTGTTTGTCACACACAAGCATATACTCACAATCTCCCTAACTACAATCTACAAATTTCAGATATTCCAAGGTCACCCATTTGGCCGAGTCTCAGCACTGTGGCACTCCTGTCCCGATCAGATCAGGATTGTCTTACTGCCTGTCTGTAAGCATGCACATGTCCTCTCATTCCAAATGTAGCATCTAAAGCTGAACACATATAGTGGGGCAGTCTCACAGAGCCCAGATTTCCCCCCACATGTGCTTATTAGGTTTCAGGTTAAGGCAGGGAGAGTGTTCAATTAAGAAGGCCTCGTCATCGATTAGGAAGGGAAGCTAAACCGTCATGCATACACAGGGGAGGTTGTGTATGTGTGTACATAGACTCACACCTGCAGACAGGCAAAATCCTCAGACTTTGACTTCTGCTGCTAGGTTATGGACATTATTACAAATATTTCTACCTATACTGTTTTGTATTTTTTCAGATATACTTTTTCTTTTTGAGAGGATGCAGTTTTTATATATTTCCATTAGTTTATACCCATTCCTGCAATTATGATGCTATGTTCTGAGATCCAACCCTTTAGATTGCACAGAGCACAGCCACGCAATCAAAACACAGAAACCACATTTCTAATGTGACCCACTGGAGTTACAGGTAGAGACAGATAACTATCCTTCCCTTCCTCTTTCCAGTTCTTTCCATAGACCCTGCCCTCATAGATTCACATACAGCATCCTCCCAACATAAGAGGATCATGCTATCTGCACCACCTATCGACATCAAACAATGGTCACCCTTCAGAGCTATACCCAGCAGGTGCTCTGTCACAGAGTCAGATGCCTGGTGCTTGGGAGACCAAATGACGCACAAAATATCACAATCCTCAGCAGGGGGTGGTGGATGGGGGGCGGTTACAAACAAGTTTTGAAACTGTGGTGACTGGCCTGTCTTACACACTGGCTGCAGTATGCTCAATGGTGTGGCACATAAAAGCACTGTTGGTTTAGGTAGACTGTGGCGACAAAGCCTCGGCAGGCAGGGAAGAATTATGCATGATCCTCTAAACAAAAACAGTGTATGAAGAATACTGTGGACTCTGCCTGCCACAGCTCAGGAGAGGTACAATAAAATGCTAGGGGGGAGATACTGTGAGATGTCAAAACATCTGGTGATGTATATATGGTGGGAATGTTTTGAATTCTGAAATTAAGAGTGATTACTTGTCAAAATTTGGGAAAAGGTTGTGGCAATCTGCTCCATTAAGGACGCACCTCCCCTACGGACACACACCTAGCCGAGTGAATGGCGCGTTTTACGTTTTTAAAAAACAACATGGCGGACTTACCTGGTACACACCGTTGGAAGACGTCCCGGCCCGTCCCAGTGTCCGATTAGCCTGTCAACCCTTGGCAACGCGAAAAAGTCTGTCATTTGTTAGTCTGCCGTTCCTGCATACCGTATACATCACGCTGGACATCCCCAGAAACCGGTAACACCATCCCGGCGGTCATTCCCGGAAGCCTGCCGCTCACATCGCTGCACCGGCTTTCGGGACTGAGTTTCCGGCTTGACGGCCAGGAGACTTTTTTAAGAACAAGAGGTCTCACTCTGACCACTTTTAAGAGACTAATCGAGAGCCGAAAGCTTTGTAGATGCGGACCATAGACTACAGTCTACGATACGTACGGTGTACAGTGGAGCGGAGATGACGTATTTTTTGTAAGCCAACCCGGAAGTTAGCATCACCTGGTTCCCTCGACAAAAAGCCAATGGGATTTTTCATTGGTTTTTTAATTATTTTAGATTTATGATTCTTGAAGCCTAAATACAATCGGCAGAAGTTAAAAGCTAGTTAGTCTATAAACAAGTCACATGATGTTAACGTCACCACCACCAAGCTTCCAACTTGTAATTAAATTTAATGTGCTTACCTCTTCTACAAAAGCTTTTCTTCTTAGAGAGTTAGTAACAGTATGCAAGAGTGTGAGTATAAACACAACAAGGCTGTAAAGGCAGACTGGTGAGTAGATTAGTTTTTGTGTGCAGTCATCAACAACCTCTGCAGTCTCATTTAGCCACTTGTTAGCAACCACCTTTTTTAAGACATGTAAAAGCTTATTAAAAAAATCACAAGTGGGGTATTTTCTGACATATTTTACGTCATAGCATAAAACATGAAAATGCCTTTAGCTTTTGTTGACCACAGATCTTATTTCAGGCATTTAACCAAAAACCAATTCAAAAAGCCCATTGACTTTGGGATGAGGGAACCAGTAGTGCTAAAATGCTAACTTACTCCCAGGTTTTAGGACTCATTCCTGCACCACTGTATTAAACAGACAGAGCGCGTGAGTTGTGGGAGTGGGGATTTGTTATATGGTCACTGTGACTGGGTTGTTTGGGCACTGTCATTAATACACTGTAGGGAGTCATCAAACCGCTCGAGTGTTGTGTTTTGTTGCTTGTGGATTGTTTGTACGTGCTGTACTAGTCAATCAAGTGTTAGAGGCTAGGCTAACTCCTTTGTAGGAGTTGCAGGTGTTACACTTGTAATATGTATTTTTCTTTTTTGTCAGACTGAGACATTGCTGGTGACCACTACAAGGTTTTGGATGTAAGCCCCCCCTTTTTTCCCTCATATCTAAATTGGATGGTAACATTCAAAACACTGCAAGACAAACATTAAAACAGTAGAAGTTAGCTGTATTTCCTCAGAGAACTTGGATATTTTACTCCTCTGTGCAGTTATAGCAGACAGCTTCTGTCAGGCATTACATGAACTACATCTTGAGGCACTTCAACACTCTGCCATGGTCATTACCTCCTGGTTCTAAAACACATTAAAGACAGAAAGTGAGTTTTAAAAGTCAGCAATCTCAGCATCTGCAAAAAATACTTGAGTCACCGCTTAGGCTTATTATGATTATTTTGTGCCACTGAGCATGGAAAACCACATATATTCCTCATTTAAATCTTAAAGTGTGTTCTTTGTAACCCCAGGGCACTGAGTATAAAACTTTTTAACCTCTAGTCATTTAGGTTAAAAGGTCAAATGTGATATAAAATATGCAGTCAAAATGCCGAAAAATATGTTACTGTCCCAAAACAGTACTTTTGGAGCTCTTCAGAGATATTCATTGTGTGTGTGTGTGTGTGTGTGTGTGTGTGTGTGTGTGTGTGTGTGAGTGAGTGAGTGCAAATACTGTAGGTGTGCTTTGCTCAGACAGATACACGCACACACACACACATTCCTGTGTATGCATATGCATGACACCACCACCTGGCTGTGTTTGTGTGTGTTTTGTGTGTGTGTGGGTGTTTGTGTGTTACAGTTGTGCAGCACTATTCTTCTGAACAACACATATGCCAGTGTGTTCAGTCCAGTGGCCAGAGTGGCAGCTCCGAGGTTTGGGCTGAGCAGCGGGCATCGTGCCCTTCATGGTCATGACAGATGGAGCCAGTGGAGAAGTGAGGCTATTACAGAGGACAGGGAGGGAGGGCCGGGGGAGAATGGAGGGAGTAGAAATGAGTTAGGGAGAGGCAGGGAACAAGACTATGAGGAAAAGTTGAAAAAGAGTGTGATTGAAAAGGAGAGAAAAAGATTGAGACGACAGTGAGGGCAAATTAGTGCAGGATTGAAAGGGAGAGGAAGAGCAAAAGAAGGAGGCAAGAAGCTGAAACAATCAGAGAGAGTAGAAACCAAGGATAAAGAAATAATGAGGGGGGAAATAGTCAAGTAAAAAGCAGCAGCAGTCAGTGAAGGAGTGAGAGAGCTGGTGAACAAAGGGGATTTTTAGAGATGGCTTTTAAAAATGACCCACTGGGGCTTAGCCTCATGAGATGCATGTTGTATTGGCAAGTTGAATCCAGGACATTCACAAGCACTGTTGTTTGTAGTACCAGCCACCTCTGCTCCGAGCCGATTAGACTGTAGAAGTGGTTTGCCTCCAGTCTGCCTCCCACTGCCAAGCAAATGGAATGACTGAGGAATAATTACTTTCTGCTTAGTCTAATAAGCAAAAAAGGAATACAGATAGAGGCAGAGGGAGAGGCAGGTAATGTGGGCCTCAAGTCAAGGGCACAGACAGGCACCGAGGCCAATAAATCTGGATCTGAGACCAATCAAATCCTATTATGAACAATAGCTAGTTGGGGCCATTACCAAGATGGTGTATCATTATGACGGCTGCCCATTAAGAACAAATTGGAAGAATTGCCAACTCACTGTCAATGACGAAACAGCAGCAGTGCAAGTGGTAAAAATTACAACTCAGACAAATACATTCTAGAAAGTAACAGCTTTAAATTGGAAACAATGAAACTCTTGTGATGCATCAAATTGCTTATTACGGTGTACGTTGTCTGGAGTATAGTCGAACAAAAGGCTTTTGTAGAGAAACAAGAGGAAAATAAGATATTCCTGAACACCAGGTGTTATCAGAAAGCTTCAAAGGGTAAGACAAGTATATTGGAGGCTGTCCTGTGAAAAAAACAAGCTCATAGGTCTTCTGTGCGTGCATCTCATTACAACCCAGAGTTTTGTTTTATTATTAAGCAACCTCTAGCAGCTGTAGTAAGTATGACATGAGCAAGGAAGATGTCAGGTGACTTAATATAAAGAGCAACAAGTCTATGTTAGGAGGGGGAGCAGGAGAGTTGGGGTGGATTTTTACGTTTATTCACAACCTTGACCATATTTCAATTGTTGTAACCATGATGACAAAGGCTGTCTAATCTTAAGGAAGTAATTATTTTAACCCAGACCATGATCTTTTCCTGAACTTTACCAAGTAGTTTTTGTAACCCAGCCTAAGCTTAACCAGGTTTGTTATTGTGATCCCGATGACAAAGACCTGGTTTGCCTGCTGCCACAGAGGCACTATTTCATCTGGATTTCATGTCCTCACAAATCATTGTGTTTTCTGCTGTAATTTTTAGAATATTCCACTGGAAAGTGAAATGGACGGGAAAAATAGGAAAATAGAAAATGCAAACTGTCACAACCAGCATTAATATTTCAATGATTCCTATTGATGGCACAAAAACTGTTATGTATTGCGATATAATATTTTGGTAATATTGCCCAACATTCACAGATTAAAATATATAAAAATATATAATACATCACAGCAGTATGATTGATGAGGCATTTAATGCAGCACTTGTGTAGAATACATCACTGTCTGTGAAAATCTGTTCACAAACACATTGGACATCTCCAGTGTTCTTTTCCTGCCCTTGTTTGTGCCCCAAAACCCCCAAGCTTTCTTTCTTGTGTGGCCTTTGTCCTCCCTTTACAAATGCAGCATGCAAAACTCGTCCTCCCTACCCTCACGGCTTCAGACCAGATCAGTGTTTCCGTGCCATGACCTGTTTACCATCAATGCCTCTCAACCCCACTAACAGCTCACCTACTCAGGGTGGAAAGCCACTGAACCCTGTTGCCCCAAGCTTTGGTCTTCACCCAGCACTTCAGCAAGGATTTGTGTAACAGTCAAAGTAATGGCTGCAATTTCCAAACCGGAGAAACAATATAACATAACAGGAGATTGTAAATTTTAATATTCAAACCTTACTTATCAGAAACATCCACCATACTGTTGGACATGTGACACTTCAGTGCCTCTTTTCTAGGAGTCTTCCAGTGTAGTGCCATTGTGCACCAGCTGCAGCAGCATTAAACACATTTCATAACATTTAGGCTCAGAAACAATCAATTACATTCCATGTTTACAAAGTCACATGTTGTGCTGTGGAGAACCTTTTAACCCTGTGCTATTGAGACCACTAACCCCCAGGTCCAATTAAAGAAAAAAGGAATAGTCAATTGAGGGGAACAATGCATTATAATATTAGCGTTGGTGCATTTGTCGTGAAATATTTTGTCTCATTTGTAGTTTTTGTTATGGAACATGGATTTAATGAGCATCTTATCTAATCTTACCCCCATTCATGACTGCTGTGAATGGAAGAGTGAGCCTGCGAATTCAGTAAGGCAGCCATTTATAAAACCTGTCACAGGAAAAATGCTGAAAATACAAAATCAGCAATGTCAGGCAATTGTAAGGTAACAAAAATATGATTTTCTCTGTCAGCCACAGCATTACTTTCATCAAAGTCAAAACCAACACAACCAAATAAAATCAAAGATTCTTCCTCACCCACTGGCTGGAGTGTCTTCACTTCAGTAAGAATATAAATGAGACTACTGTCTGAAGTAGTATTGTTATAATACAGCTTCTGCCCACTCTTGGTAACTCAATAGAGTAGAATATATAAAGATAATAATGTCAATTGTATGTATGCTGCCGTACTGCTGAGAATGCTGATTCCAATACCCACATGAAATAAATATATAAGTATAAAAAGAATTTTGATGTTAATGAAATGATCCCTTTTTTCTCAAGAATGACCTTCCACAGGGCCCCATAACGTTCAACTACTGGGACATTTCCATATCCTTTCTGGGTCTGTCAACATGTCAGCCACAGTGCAAGGCTTCCTGTCAGCATAATGACTCTTTTATCTGCTCATCTTTTCATTTATTTATGATGATGACAGTGTACTGGCACACGCTCAGCATGCTCAAAAATCGTAAGGGGACTAATTAGTCTGCGTTTTTGTAAGGGGTTGAGACCATTACACAGCCCCCAGTTTGGTTTAAATTCAGGTAATGACTAGCAGAGTGTGGGTGTGCATGTGTGTGGCACTGGTGAGGGCTGAGCGCTGCTGCCCGTCTGCCAGGCACCGCTGTGACAGGGGCATGTTTAAAACCTGGCAAACCAGCCTTGTCACCTGGCACCCCTGTCCCTCACCAGCCTCAAGGTCATCAAGCTTGGCATGCTGTGCCGAAAAGCTGGAGGGGGAGAGTGTGAGAGGCATCCCTGAACAGTCATGATGGGCTGCCATGTTGTAGCAGGGGTCCCTCTTCGCCTGCAGCGATCTAAATCCTGCCGTTTATACACACACACACACACACACACACACAACTTCAACATCCTCCTTGAACAGGCTGACGTCACTCTCTTTCCCAGAATCAGAGAGGTACCCATTCAAATAAGCGACGTGATTTGATTTGATGTACACTGACTATGAATCTCCTTATTGATGCCGTTGTCAGACACTGCTGCGTTATCAGACAATGCCATTTGGAGAAGATTGGAAAGAGGGCATAGATTGGTTCAGATTTAAAGCTCAGTTTATACCGTCTTGAATTGCTCATAATGCACTCTAATCACCACAGATCTACACGGTTAATGAAATGAATGCATGCAGTAACCTCCCACCACCATCTCCAACCCCCTCCATCTCAAATCCCCTTCTCACATCCCTTATCATCTTCTCATTTACCTCTTCACTTAACATTTCTTTTCTTGCTTGAGGTTTCGTGATAATTGTGCGTTAGATTTTTTTTGGGGGGGGGGCTTTGTTCAGCTGTGACTTAACCTCCGAGAATAGATTTGACATTGTTTTGACACGTGTGTGTATGCATGTATCTGAGGTTACAGAGAGTAAAGCTTAGGCCTCTGTGAGCCTGGATGTCATTCATGTCTAAAATCTCACATTATTCTGATCAGTAAGGGGTCTTTGAAGGCAGCACTCTGTGACAGAAAGAGACGAATATTGTGATGTTTTGTCATTAGCTGTTGCAATTTAAAGACACAAGGTTGACAGCCTTGAAGATGGCAGCGTTATAATGACTTGCTACATGGTGATATCCTCTGATCGTCTTAACATGAAGGTGTGAAGGACTTCAGCCTAAAGTGAGATCTCATTTTTGATAACATTTGCACCACATAGGCCTCCATGAGTGGCCAGGATCAGGTCTACCAGCTACTAAGTTGTTTTCACATTGCCATCTCACAGTTTAGGTTATTATGCTCTTACATCAATATTCTGAGGGAAGGGAATCCAATTGAGAATGGCTAGGCTGTTATGATACTACAATAATATAATTCTAATGTGTTCTAATGTGCCTTTGTATCATTCAGTGGTCATAACGTGCATAAACATGACACATAAAAATCTATAAATATTTCATTATATTTCCTTATAAGATTCTGTCTGCCTTTTGGTATTGAAGAGGTAGCATGAAGATGGCTGATTTGCACTTTGTCGCTGAAAAATAAATGGCATTTGCTGCATGTTAATGGGAGTGGTGAAGGTGAACCAAAACAGAAAATCTGTCAGCTGTGAAACAAAAACAATGACTTGAAAGATGCTAAAACTCTGCAGCGTCAATGGTTATGATTCTCTGTGGGTTCGTGAGTGACGGCTTTGACATTACACACAGCCAATCTATCTGTTGTTAATGTAACAGTATTGATTAGTGTAGCTCTAACATCTTAAAAAATAATGTTCTTTTTTTATCAAAAGATCTGCTAAATCCTACACAGTTGTTTTCCAGAAATCAAATGAAAAACTGTGTCAAGTCTGCTTCCAGCAAATAATTGTGCAGAAACACAATTATGGGTTTCAGTACAGCCTGACACATGTGATACGAGGACGACGGGACCTTGCACTGAGAACATTCTAACAAGATATACAATAGATTAAAAAAAGAAGGAAATGGCAGACATGATTCCTGAGGATACACTGATGAAGATTCTTTTCCTACTGAGAGAGAACACCAGCAGTCCTTGAAGACTTCAGATCGATTTGATCGGAAAGGGTTAATTTGCTTCAATTATCTGGTGCTTGTAGGATCAGCTAGCAATTAGGAGTTAATTCCAGCTGAAAGAATAAAACAGGATGATTTTGCAGGGGGGAATTTGCCTTTTCTTCTGGAGCTGATCCTTTGAAATAGCAATTTGTTCCTCATATATCTAAGCTGTGTGGTTCCGTGTTTTGTTTAACCACTGCCTTGTGTCTTTTGTCTCAGCGCTTAATGGAAATTTTATTTTCCTCTCATTTTCCACGTCAGAAGATTAAACGTAATGGTGATGTCGTTGTCAGCTGGAAGATATCCAGAAACGCAAAGTGTGTGAAATTAAGAAAAAGAAAAAAAAACACTACTAAGATATTGCAATAAACAAAAATTTTGCCCTCCTGATTATCTTTTTTCCTTCAAAAGCAATCTTCATGTTTATTGGATTGGAATTAAATCTGTCCTCAAAATCGCAATAGATGTTATGTTTGCACGATTCTTTAATTCATTGTGTTGCTGGTGAAGGAGACTTCAACGATTAAACGTCTGAAGAAGCCTACATTCCTAAACACGTCGCTAGTGAGGTAGAAAAGAGAATAATAAAAGATGGTTAAATTATTGATTGGGACATGACAGGACTACTGCCCCTCTGGGCACACTTCATCAATATTTTCCATACAATTTAACCCAGTGCTGCCAGGACGTGCCTACACATAAGCACTCTCTGAATGACATTCTGCACTCTGTCATTCACACATGCACATACTCCCATGCACTGACACTTGCAGTCCACCCCCCAACACTGCAATGCATTATTGAAGACTGGGCGTCATTGTGTTCCTTCCAGCAAAGGACGCCTATATTTTCTGTCACCACTCCTGCCCCCTCTCACAATGCAAATGCTGCAGAGCTGGGCTAAATTACGAGTGTTATCTGGACCTGCATGAAACAAAAGTCTCTGTTCTAAGTAAAGCACAAGCTGGACTAATACCTCCATCACTGCTGGCAAGCGTAAAGGGACAAAGCAGTTTTGCCGGGTCCGAGGAGGCTGTCAGTGAGTCCTCCAGCTCGTCTGCATGTGTTCCCTCCATTAGCTGCGCTGCCAGCTGAACCAGAATAAGAAGGCAAATCCCAACAGTAATCAGTCAACAGCAAAGGGGATGCTATATTGTTTGGAGTTGTGTGATGCTGGGGCCTCTGTGCAAGCTATGTGGATTGTGAGTATAAGGTTGTCCCCCCAGGTGCTTTCTCAAGCCAGGTTTTGCCTTGTGCTCGCTGGCTGAAATATTGGACAGGCTCCTGGATTTTTTTATGTCTCCACAGGCATATATGCAGAGCTTAGCACCATGTAATGTCTTTCAATCCATCAAAGGCACGGAGGGGGGCTTTTTGCACATGCTCATTGTTTGTTTTACAACAGTAGCCATTGTTAAAAATCCCTCTCCTCCTGCATTAGTAGTGCAACACCCACTGTGTTGCTCCCAGGGCTTTATGGTAGAGGCTATTCATTAGACTACCCCAAATGAAACCTCTGTTTTAAAATGATGGTTGCCAGAACCTGTGTGATACCAGATGAAAAGGCCTCAATCCCACCTGATACATGGGGTGAGAGGCACGGTACACCCTAGACAGGTTGCCAGTCTATTGCAGGGCCTTGATGACCCCTGAACCCTGATTTGTTGATTTTTCTTTTACTTCCTTGTTGTTTGGAAGTAAAGCCTAATATATGGGAAAGTATTGAAGATACAACCATTTCCTTTCCCAAAGGGCACATTTGATTAAGGTGACAAAATATGGAAGTGAGCAGAAAGCATTGTTATTACACTAAATAGGAAAATATTTCATGTCATTCATAGGCAAATAAATAAATAAATAAATTGTATTTGATCATGTTTACAACTGTGGTTTCTACATGTAATGTATACTGTATGTTTTTCGAGCTGTTAAAGAGAGTCATGGGTCTTTGGGCCCCAAAGAGAACATTAGAATTAATCAGATCAAATCTGACAGGAAAAAAGCTCTTAAATGTTGTCCGCTATGTAGCCCCTGTGTTAAATCTGTGTCATTTCAGCATGTTGAAAAGAGGTCTGGGACATCTAGTTTTATTGCTCAAAGATTCTCTCTTGGAACTTTCTCTTGGGTTTTTTTAATCCAGATCAAATACCAATCTAGGACATCGGAGCAGCACAGCAGTATGGGATGTATGTCGTGTGGCCATCCTCAGTTTATTTCTGGTCGGGCATCTTTGTCGCGTGTTGTCTCCTTTTCTCTCTCTCTCCACATGCTAGCTGTCAGTCTCAATTGTCAACTGTCAAGTCAGGGCAAAATAATCTTGTAAGAAAAAAAAATCTATATTTCTTCTCTCAGAGATTACTTGAGGCTGAAGTGAGCACCCACAGACTTCAATTTTACTTAAGATGATGCAAATGCACATTGATGGTGCCATGAAATAATGATGGACTACATTAGCACACTTGGTAATGCACAAAGCAAATATTGGTAAAATGCAGTGCTTGTGTTATGTGTTCCCTGAGGGTAGAATATTTAACAGAACCCACCCATACAGTCACCCTGGGGGGTGGGGTGACCTCGATACACTGATGGATGATGGCTTGTAGACAGTTACAGTGCCGTCCATGGATTTTAACAATTTAACATCTAGAAACACACAGCACGATGCACTTTAGTCAGACAAAAGGATCAGACAGAATTCACATCACAGGTTATGTGTTGTTGTGGAAAATCACAGGTTTAATCTGAACAACAATGAACGTGTCCATCAAAGATCATGTTCTGTCCATGTCCTTGAGCTAAATATTAAACGCCTCTTTGCTAGTGGTAAACTCACAGACACTGACAAAAAATAAATGAATAAAATTCAGTTCTACAATAAAATTAGATGTCTCACACCATTAAAACACACAGTTGTACTCAGATGTAACATAAATGGCTGTAGTCTTTATTTACTCATTTCCTGCCAAGAACCAGAGCTGTGAAACCACCACCCGTGTTACAATGATGGCTGCTTCAAGGTTGCTTAACTGATAAATTACTGTATGTTGCATATTAAGCAGAGAAGTCATTACACCCACTGTCCACTGCTGCTCCTGCTGACTACATCCTGTTTTATGCTCCCAAAAAGAAAACACACATCCATTTCAGCAGCCAGATGCATGAGAAACAGCACATTAAAATAAAAAAAGTATCTGTCTGTACACTGAACCACAATATGTGTTTATATATTTATATTCAATTGACTCATGCCAGTTACCCTAGTCTTTTGTCATTCCATGTATATATTGGTGTACTTTCATAATCCAGCAGTTTTATTCATATAAATATTCCTATGTGATCACAGTTTTCTCTGCCACTTAACGTGGTCTCTCAGATAAGAGTCCGGGAATCAAACTCGCGATCTTCAACACACCAAACCGACATTTATTGGTGTGAACTAACTAACTGGGAAATAGTTCCTCTAACAGTCTCTGGAGGCTGACAGCTGTTAATGCTGCACAGTTCATCTAAATCTGTGTCTCTCAGTTTGTTACATTGCATACACTGAACATTTCAGATAAATGCTAAGATTGTTTTGGGAAATATTCAACTTTCCACTATCTATGAAAATGTTCCAACAGTCACTATGTGTTAAGCACTACAGTGACAACTTAAAGGGCTAAGCTTTGATTTAATAATCCGAACATACCAAATATTTCAGGGAGAATGTCAGTGGATATCTATGCATAAAACTTTTTTTTTTTACTTGTTGTGATGGTGCATGCAAGGAATTATAGCATCCTGGTTCAATATTTTCACTCAGCACGTGTGTGATGTGACTGTATTTTCAATTAACTGGTACAACTACCAGATGCATAATATGCAACCGTTGTCACGTTGTTGTGCAAAATGTTTGGTCCAAAACTTTCAAAAGTACGTAAGGAGTTCAAGAGGCTAAATATGTGTTAAGTAATGCAAAGTTATAAATAAAAGTGAGTTTTAAAAAACAGAAAACTCAGCACCTTGCAGATTAATTGTTATTGGTTTTTTTTACTGGATGGCTTTGGTTCTGTTGGTCCTGTGGGATAATGATGACAGTCAGCATCCTTGAAGAGGAGTTAGTAGGAGTAGGAGCTTTACCAGCACATGAAACAGAACCAAACAAAACAAACTACATAAAAGCAGCTCAGTGTGCAGTGGAAATAAATAAAGGCATTTGGTCAAAACAGCAGTGCTCTCCTAACATCACAGTGTGTGTGTGTGTGGCTCTGTCAAATTGACGTTAATTAGGGAGAGCGGTTGGTAACTCAAGCCATGGCTGTCATACACCTCCTCTTGCCTTTCTTTTCTCTTTGTCAGTATCTCCTACTTATAACAGCATAATTACAGGCTTTCTTATTCTATACTTTAATCAGATCTCATTTATTTTCTAACATCTTACATCATGGTATTTTTTTCATGTTAAGAGAGGTAGCACTGCTTTGATCAGGGGATGTATATGTGCTAGAGGGAAGTTAGAATGGGTGACGAGAGTGTGCAGTATTCATCGCCTATTTTAATGCCACCAGAGGTCCAGATTGGACCCTGGGGGAAAGCAACAATGCTATGATCATGATTACTCTTTCCTCTCTATGCCATAAGAAGCTTGATGTAAAATCATGTTTTTTCAAATGTATATTGTAAGTTTATACATGCTCTGCCGTGTAAACTGAAAACATTTTTTTGGAAGGTGATATTTAAGGGTAGGTGTACCCCTTTTATATGCTAATGAAATTCAGAAGTCCATGTAAATAATGCAAATGACCTCAAGACATCCCACAAAAAACACAAATGCACATGGTTGCCGTTGCTAGGCGACAGCGGCTGGTATTACACTGTGCACTATAGGCCTGAACACCTCAGCACATGATGTGTAGGTTTTGTTTACCGCAGTGTGGGTGACACTGATGGAGCATGAATGCGCATTTGAAACAGAACCAGCTTTACATTAGAATGTGCTAAATTGATTCAATGCAACAGCGCATTAAAGAATAGAATAACTAGGTCTGCATTTTGTGGTTTTTGCATGCATGTCTGTGTGTTTGAGGCAGAGAGATGATACTTCATCAGGTTAGTGATGCCCACAGCTGTTAAATGTTCCACCTGAAGCTACACCCTCAGTAAAACAGTAAAACATAGAAGAACGTAGAATTAATGCAAATTGAGTCCAATAATTAAATACATGCTTCATAAACAATAGATGTACTTTTTAGTTTCAGTTACTCTTTCTTCACATTAAGATTTTTTTCAGTTAATAACTCCACTTGTTCCTTAATGTGTGCATCGCATCTAAAACACAGCGGAAGAAGTTTTCTCACCCATCTCCTCTTCAGGACTTAGAGCAGTTGATATCTTCTCAACTAACTTATACTAAACTCATCCATCACACATCAAAGCAGAGGAGCAGTACATTTCAAAACTTTACCCGTCCATCACACAATGAATCACGAATGCCGAGATCATGAATTAAAGATAACTAGAATTACTGCCTTGCAGTTGTATGCCAACCACTAAAGTTGCAGTTTGCATCCATGTCTGTCCAGACTCATGAGGTCACAGTGACCTTGACCTTTTAACACCAAAATCTAATCAGTTCTTCCTCAAGTCCAGGTGGACGCTGGTGCCAGATGTAATGAAATTCCCTCCAGGTGTTCCTGAAGTAGCGAGTTCACGAGAATGGGATGGACGTGAGGTCACAATGACTTTGGCTTTTAACCTTTGAGCACCAAAATCTAACCAATCCATCCTTTTGTCCAAGTGAATGTTTGTACCAAATTTGAAGAAAGAGAGAAAGAAAGAAAGAAAGACTCAACTTTCCTATAGCCCTAGTATTTTCCACAAAGTTAGCAAAAGCTATCACCTCAGAACACTTACAAAAATATACAGTGTTATTGACCTTTTCTCCTTGACAGCTATTCTGTTTTATTTTACTTGTACTTAAAATGTCATTTTCACATAGAGCATTCCCTACAGCACATAACTAAATACGTCATGCTTCACACCTGTGAGAAAACAAGACAATTTTTCATTAGCTTGGTTTAAGTATGGGTGGCACAGTGAGTGGTGCGC
This sequence comes from Lates japonicus, assembly GCA_033238685.1. NCBI lineage: Eukaryota > Metazoa > Chordata > Actinopteri > Centropomidae > Lates > Lates japonicus. The sequence continues at coordinate 8,080,871 of BRZM01003569.1, forward strand.
TGGTTAGCACTGTTCTGGGTTCGAGCCCCAGTTCTTTTCTGTGTGGAGTTGTGCATGTTCTGCCTGTGCCTGTGAGGGTTCTTGGCCCTGCGATGGACTGGTGATCCGTACAGGGTGTACCCTGCCTCTCACCCAATGTCTGCAGGGACAGGCTCCAACAACCCCCCCCCCCCCCGTGACCCTTAACAGATAAGCAGTATAGATAATGGATGGATGGTTTAACCATCTGTGAATGTCCAAGCGCAATTCAAGCTGAACCGAGTCTTGCATATTTTTTCAACCACATAAGTGATTTGCTCCTGATGAGAAGATATTAGCTAAAAGGTAATAACCCTTGCCTTTTTTACACTGAGCCTCAGTTAAACATAATTTATTCTGATTTATTTTTTTCTGCGTCAAGAGCCTCTCTGCCTCGGAGAAATGTGTGTGCAATTAAAACTCCAATCTGCATTTTAGACAGACAACATGAACCTCCTCTTCCAGTCAATAAACAGAGCTTGGCTGTCACTGAGGCTGAATGGAGTCAAGGTTAGGGGTGTAACATTCAAATTTTAGGTATTTAGCTGATGTTTTCATCCAGCATGCTTTATTAGAGAGTAATTAGAGGTTTGGTGTCTTGCTCTTTGACACTACGACAGAATGTTTGTCTACCGTAGGATCTTTTTTTGTGTGTGTCTCAAAACCATTGGTGTGGTTTTCTTAAACTAAATTAGGACTTTATCCGTCACTACAGGATATTATGAAGGATACTGTCATGGAAGATTTTCTAAATTTCATTTCTGTTGTATCCATTCCTTCAGTCCTGTCCCACTGGGTTAGCTGCATTGCTGAGGAGGTTACTTTGAAAGCTTAGTTTTTACAAGCTACCAGTTCAGCTACAGCAACAGTACTGTCAGGAGGAACTGGGTTTTGTAAAAAATACATGTACGCTATCAAAAGTAAATCCCATGGCTCTAAAATGTTCCACTGATTAGGATTTAGAGGAAAACTGTGTTTCATTTGAAACAATGTGCAGAGGAACATTCGCCATTTGTCATGATCACAATCCAGCAGCTGCCTGCAAGAAATCAGGATCTGGTCCACATAACCCCAAGTGGGATTAGTGTGATGATAAGTGCGAGGAATGCTAACTTCGATTTGTATGTGATGCCATCACTGTTAGATTAAATGGGTTGTCAAAGGGAGGCTGAAAAACATAACAGGAAGTAGCAGCAAGAGACATAGATTTTTTACAGCCAAAAAATCAAACAGCTTATCCCTCAACCTGGGCTTGGATGTCAAATGCAGTTAAAATGGGGCTGGGATAAGAAATAATATGTTATTAGTTGGTATCATTTGTCTTCTTTCAGACATGTTCACCTCTTTTCTATCTCTAAAACTCCAGTGAGTATCATTTTTTGTATTAATATTTAAAGAAATGTTTCAATAGTGCGGCCGATCCCGCTGAGAACACTTAGCTTTGTGCAGGTTTCAGTTGCTTTCAAGGATGATTATGATTAATAGCCACTGTAAAAATGAAGTTGGGTAACTGTATGCACCAGCCTGTAAAGTTAGTGTGTTTGCATGAAGAATTATAAGTTAAAGTATGAATCCTCAGCTAAACTGACTGCAAACCTCCAGACTCATTTCTCTCAGACACTGAGGCTCCTCAGATGCTCCAATCCCATTCTTCCCTTTCATCCTTCACTAAGAGATGAGCTAAAGGAGTCTTTCTGCTGCAGACACACTGGCTTCCCACTCACACAGCCTCCACTGTAATTACTGAGGCTTTTCACAGAGCTGCTTTTGAACGTCATGTGCCAACACCGTATGATCACACCTCACCAAGCTAACTCCCTGGGATATGAGATTGTGGTCGCAGCGGCCGCCAACCTAGCGCCTGTTGATGCCCTGTTGTGTTACTTCCCTGGCGTGGTGTTCCTGTGCATCAGGAGTTACAAGGCGCTGACCGTGTAAATATAGCATGACTAAACAGCGAGTAATGAAAGCCCTGTCTGGTGTCTGTACAAACAGCTTATCCCTCAACCTGGGCTTACACTGTAACATGTCAACGGCCTCACTTTCCCTCCCCTCACTCTCTTTCTACGTGTGCCAGAGCGATAGGAATCTCCCCAGGCTCCTTCATCCCCTACGCTGGCAATCCAGGATTCACGTTGTCCGCTTTTGTCTGCTATTCTCTCCAGATATTTAGGTATTCATCGCTCCTGCTCGTGACTCCGCTGGGCCCTGTAGCCGAGGGCTGCCTCCAGACAGCACCCCAGAGGAGAGACAGAGGAGAAGAAAGGGAGGGTTAGAGAAACGAGCCACAGACGGTACAGGGCTTATCGGCTCTGAACACCCGAGTGTCGGCAGCTCCCCAAATGCTATGAATATCTGCGGCTCTATGTGTGTTTATTAAGCAGCAGGAAATGCTTTTTTGCAAGGCAGGCAAAGGGAATTGTGTGTGTGTATATATGTGTGTGTGTGCGCGTGTGTGATGCTGTGTTGTGTACACTTCATTTCAGCATAGATGCAGTTTTTCCTCTGCAATACAAGAAAGGTATTAACGTTGTACTGGTGTCACGGAGAGGCTACAGAGCCAGACCGCCTCAGATGAAAAGAGAAGGGTATCTGTTATTAAAGAGAGCCAACACTGAAGGGAGAGCGCATTGCTGATAGATTGCGTGTAATGAAGGATTTATATTTGGCCATTATCACTGAAGCACCTCCCTATATTCAAAGTATCAAATGATTACCAGGCAGTGAAAAGTAAATGGCTTCTTGGTAATGGCTCTTAAGTTTTCACTCTGTCAACAAAACAACTCATATCTCCCCCATAACAGATAGTGTTTTCACATGGCTGCAAAGCATGATAGGAGATTAAACTCACAAATAAGAGATAATTGATATTAGGAGAATCAAAGCCCAAAACAATTTCCTTTCTGTTTTGCTAATGTGGTATTGTAATGTCATTGCTCTGACAGTCGCATTAAATGGAAGACAAAAAGGATAATTTGAAGCTGCCTCCTGGAGTCGCAAAGCTTACAAGCAAGTCAATACAGTACCTTCTCAAATATTCATGTTTCTAAGCTTAACAAAACAGTGGTTGCTTCCCTATTCAGCACGCAGGACGTCCACCACAGAGGCCGCAGTCACGAATGGAGATGAGCTAGGCAGTCGGTGACATGTTTGTGGAGATAAATTATGCAGCAGCACCGGTCTGCGTTTTTCAACCCAGGGTCCAGAGTGTCTGGAGTTAAAATCCGTCATCTGATTTCGTGCAGGTGGGTGGGTTTTCTCAGGCAAATGCACCCTACCGCCATCTGTGTGCCAGTTAGTGTGCTTGCATGTTGCACCACACACACAGCGCTGTATTGGGGGTGCTGAAAGGCTGCCAACTCGTGTTGCTCTGTCTGAAGGCTTTCAGGGGAGAATCTGGCAGGGAGCTGTCGTAGGGAGGGGGGAAAAATTACTTAGGAAGAGTTGGACGTGATGTTTCTGAGATAAACAAGAAGGATGCCACAGCGCTTTGTTTTTAGCATGACTTGAAGAGCTTCAAACCACAGTGAAAGTTTAAGGGAGCTTTTAATTGCAGTGAGCAAAGATGCCACAGCCATCGGCTTCAATTACACTTGAATTCAAAGGAGAAAAACTTTGATGATTTTTTTTTTAAATTTTGTTAGCCAATAAGAAAGAAATTTAAAAAAGAATGAAGAAAAAAGTTTTCTAGCAATTTACTTTTAAAATATTATAATATGCTAAAACTTTAAAAATATATATATAATTTTAGCAGTTACAGTTGTTGCGGAACAGTAGTGCAAAATCTTTGACAGGCTTTAAAAAAACCCTGAGGTTACAAAATTGTAACAAAATGCAAAATTACCTCAATCGGCTTAAAGATCTGTGCCAACCACTATCCTTAGAGCCTTGATTTGGATAAGGAAAAACTCCTGACCACACCCAGAATCTGACCACTGGTGGGAGTGTTCATAATTGTGCTCCCTTGAACCTGTAAGATACTAAACAGTGATGTCATGATGTACTGACAAACCCTGGAGTGCACTTTGCAGCAAGGTGAGAAGCTAAACCACTGGAGGTCAGTAAAAACAGTATTTTCAGTTGCTGCCAAGTCGTTCTAAGTAACACATACTTCATTGCTGCTCTAAGCCCAAGTAATGATCTCCACTGTCTTATCTGTTCAAGTTTTCTATTGATCATTTTCACCAAACACCCACACAGCAATTAAGCCTTTTTCCCCATTACAGCTGTAATGACAACAAACCAAATCATTGTTCCTCGGAATCTCATCATTGCTCCTCTGTAAATGTGAATTAATCGCAGCGAGCGTGGGGGGGAGGGAAGCCAGTCTCAGCTGGTGGGAACACTGTGTGTAAATCTCCTTTGTCTGTAAAAATCAAGAGGGGAGGTAAGGCGCAGCAGCCAGGCCACGTTTGCCAGGTGATTTACGTTGACATCCACCTGTGTCATTATTCCTGCAACAACACCCCAAACGATCCTGACTCATCCCTCTTCTCTGGCATCCATAACTTGTAGCTGGAAATTTCCTCAATCAATCTGTTGGATTCCTGCTTTGTGCAGAAGTGAGAGGGAGACGAATAACAAGCACAACTATTCTATCACCTGCATGTGTTTTTAAATTGGCTCCTATGAGATTCATCCCCTTCTAAAATTCTAATGACACCTCGCCTTTGACTACACTTGAGCTAGTTCTGCTTATGAATTACACACTAGCCTCTAATGCAGATTGAATTATACAAGGTACCTTCGGGATATTGCCCCGTGTCTCTTGGTCCTTTTATATTACTAAGCAGGTTTGTTAATATAATTCATAAAAGCCTTTGTCACAGGCCCTGCAGTGTGATTGCACTGACACATAGGCACAGGGATTGTTTTCCTTTTTTTTCATAAAGAGATATTGTTTGTTTTTTTCTGCCTGTTTAGTTTTGAAGCATTATGGGTTTACCCATGGATGGAGAGAGATGCAGAGGCGGGCAAGTGGGAGAGGAAGGAGGAGTTTTTGTTTGGATGAGACCCAGGATGGCGATATCCTATTATGTAGGCTGTCACTTTGGGTAACCCTAGGAGCGTGACCGCCGAACGCATCCGACACGCTGTATGCTTTTACAGCAACAATGAGATTCACTATCATTTCTGAGCAGGGGTCAGTAGGTGGATAAACATGTTCATTCAGGTTCATTTTACTTCCCTGTTCATGATATGTTTTGTTGCTGCGTGCAGCCATTCACTTAACCCCTGATTTGACTCCAATTTCCAGTTGATATGTTATCCATATTGCTGAGATGCCATGATAGTTTTATTCTGAACAAGCAAATAAAAATTGTTAAGTCTTGAATCCGTCAGAGTTAGAAATCTACATGTTGGGACCTTAGAAAAAGATTAGGGCACAAAGCAGCAAACCACTCTGTGCCCCAGTGGGACTTCACAGTAGAAATGTACCAGGCAGCACCACCTGTAAGTTTTTTTAATTTATATGTAAGTTTTTGGAGCAAAAAAGAGTGTGGTCCGTTAATTAACACATTTGTACTGTCAGAATCACTTAAACAGTTAAATGCTTTAAAATATGTACTTGCAGAAGAACAAGAAAAATACCTTTGTACCTAAATTGAACAAGATGCTTTTTCATCTCAGTTCTTTCTGGCATCACACATCTTTGATCCCTCGAAGCCCAGACTAGACAGACCATTCTTTCTAATCACAGTGTTTGAAGGAGATGCCATTGCTGTGAGCGCTGTTAACTCCAAGTGGATTATCTTCACTAATGACTAAAAAGGCCCGCTTCTTAAGCCATTCCACCTGTAACTCTGTGACTCAGCTCCTCTCTTTCCACCCCATCCCCGCCTGTCTCATTATTGGAGGATGAGAAATCTTATGTCATCCTTTTTGGAACTTGACCAAAAGAATAAAACTGCCTCGCCCCTTTTTAGATGACTCCTGCTGCACACCCAAAAACCTGGAGCCAAGATCAGAAAGAGGTAATGCTTAGCATTTCCAGACCAGAGTGTGGTGAACACATAAATAGTGCTCCCTGTCTGACCTGGCCCTGCTCGAACTGACCTCCTGTTGGACCACAGCCACAGAGATGTACTTGGTATTAACAGTGCAGTGCTGGTCAGACTGTGAACAGTACGTTTGCCTCTTGCTAAAGGAAAAAGGCACATTGCCAGAACTTTGGTATATTGCTATTGTTATGCAGGTACAGAAACCTGTAACAGACATAAAGTATACAGTACTATTTAGGGCAAACTAGGGGTGTTTATGCTGGCAGATGGCAACACCATCAAAATATTACATGCTCCAATGAAATGTTATCATTGCTATATAGTGGCATCTTTTACAGACAAAATGTTATACTGTTGTGGGTTTTGTACAAAACTGTATTTTCTTGGTGGCCATTACCAAACAGGAGGTGCATCTTACAGACAGCTGGAAGAAATACTCAAAATTAAAATGGACCGAAAAAAAGATGCAAAAGGAGGAGAGGAAGAAGAAATTTACCCTGTTTGGTTCCTGCTCTTCCACATCCTAACCCTAAAGTGCTGACGAGGTGTCTGTTTGAAGCTGCTACAGCCAGCCAGTAAGCAACCTCCACTCCATTAGCAGAGAGGATCAGGCACGAGCCTCTGGGTTCTGGTGTGTGCTCATTAGAGAACAGATATTTCTGATCTGTTCCACACACACACACACACACACAAACACACACAAATGCACACATAAACATGCATGTGATCCACCTCCCTCCATCATCTTTCTCTTCTGCCCCTTTCTCTCCATTCCTCCTACACTCCCTCCATCTCTCCTTTGCAATTTCCATCTGTTCCGATAAATATATTTGGCATCCGGAGAATGCCCCTCAGCAATGAGGGACAATATATCTTACAAATATCAATAGTCAGCCGTGGTTCATGTATTTATAAAGGGAATGTGGCGGTGGTGATGTCCAGCAGTGTTTACGAGAACAGGTTGAGCATCCTCCAAAGTGCACGGCACCTGCCAACTTTGACAGGCTGGGTGCTGGGCCAATCGGGCTTCATTTACATATTGCCAGCGATCACAGCTGACCTGATCACATCTGGCATGTGTCCAATTAATTAATCATGTGGTGAGGCCAACCTCAGGCTTTGATTATGGCTGCCATATTGTTTTAAAGAAGTTGTGTGTGGTGGAAGGGCTGGCAGACAAGTGGCCAGATGGACAGTGAGGATTTTTGAAGCTTCCACCTCCAAGTTCCGTCTGACATACGTGTTGGTAGGGCATTGCACTGTGCATGCCCTTGATAAACAGCTGAGTCAACAGCTGCATGAGCAACTGTGACAGCACTAAACACAAAGTATCTGAGATATTGGGGAATATCATTATTTCCATGTTCGGTCATAAACCAAAGTTAACAGTGTGTATTTAAGGGCGCATTAACATTATTCCTCTGACCTCACAGTTTTTAGTCACAAAAGATCTTCAGGAGGTAAATACCACTTTTACTCCAAACCCAAGAATACTTAAGCCAAATGCTTGACATGAAACATACTTTTTCCCAGTACCAGATATAAGGACAAGACTACAGTATATGGGCATGGTCCATGAGTACGCAATTACATTCCTCAGCAAAAGCACTCATACAGGTATCACGGTTTTGTTATACCTGGCATTAAACACTTCTTAGGAATGAACAAATGTATGAAATTTTACATGGAATAGTGAACACAAAATAATGATTTTTTCAAAACAGAGTGGAGTCTTTCATATTGGCAACTTTAAACGAGGAAATACTAAGCAGAGGGGCTAATCTTCCACTGTGGGTGCCTCAAGCTTTATCTTGAGATTTGTCAATAAGTCTGCATGGGTTAATACTAGAGAATATGAGTAACTTCTCTGTAAAATGGCTTAGGTGCCACAGAAAGATGTTTTTAGGTATGTTTTGCTCCTGTGTAGGTAATACCAGAAGGAAACAGGTTCTGTTACTGTTGCGGTGATTTGCTCACTTTAGTATATTTAATTATGAGGAAAATCTGATGAAACTGATTATCAAAATATGATTGTAGTTACGGTTTCAGAATTTTGGGAATAACTGATTGCAATGAACATCACAACCACGTGGAATCTCTCCTTGCTAAAACTTAACATCAGTCGTTTTTGGGGTTCTTTCATCCACAGTTTACAGCACTGTGAGTGCATACATTTTCAGCAAGCCAGCCTGAAATTGGGAACTGAACTTCTAACCCTGACAGTGTTATCACCATGCTTAAATCATAGACTGCTCGCACCTGCTTCCAGGATCCTTTGGACAGCATTAATACTCACACTTGACACTGTGTGTTTTAGCCATTTTGTGACAGGGGGCAGTCAAAACATGTCTTAGTGGACCCAGAGCACATGGAGTGTCCACTGTGTGTTGTAAGGTCAGCAGTGTTTACACACACAAAACATAAAGGCTTGAGGAGGCGGGGGATACGGCGCCCGGGGCAAATCCACAGTCCCGATCCATAGATCCCTCCCTCTGTGGCTCTGTCCGTCTCTCTGTCTGTCACTGTTGTCTGACTGCTTCTCTGTACTTTCAGAAAGGCTTCTTAATGATTTTCTGTCTTACAACAATATGGGACAATCCCATACCCTGTAATCCCCTCCTCCCCTGCATTCCTACTCCTAGAATCTTCCCATCAGTAGTTTTCACAGAGCTTTGCAGCAGGAATTAATGCATACCCCCCACCCCACCCACCACATTGTTTCAGTTACAGTGTGAACAACAAAAATAGATTGAGCCTTTTCTTCAAGTTTGGACATACTGATATGTGATATAAAATCATCTTCTTGGGCGTGTTACTGACATTTTGGTTCATATTTGAATAGCTACTCACTACAGAATTTATCAGCTTCACCATGACAATGTATTACTGATCTTTTTACCTAAAACAACTCTCATAACTTTTGGTGCTTGCAACAGCAGCAGATAAGCCATTATCGGTGTGAATGATGAGAAGTAACACTGCAGAAGAAAACGATTACCACATCTTTTAAAGTGATATTTGAGCAAATTTCTTAACTTATTCAAAACATTTACAGGCAAATTATTTTATGACATTATCACAAAGCATGGATCCAAAGCATCCCACACATTTGTATGTTAAGTTTAAGGCATGTGAATGTCTGTGGATATAGTTGTAAAGCTTAAACCCAAACTTTTTTGCACTTCAGTTATTTTTATTTATTTATTTTTTAAGCCACGCGAACTAACCGACTGAGCCTATTCTGCTCTGACATGTGGGTTTCTGTACCACATCACGTAGCCTGCTTTCTGACATCCCTCTGTCCATCACTCCACATCTGTCTTTGTGCTTTTGAATCAGGCATCAATGAATAGGCGGCAGAGAGAGATGAAACAAGGGAGGGATTGGACAAAGGGAAGTGCTGGGTGGTGTGTGTGTGTGTGTGTGGGAGGAGGAGGGAGAGAGGAGGGGGAGGAGGTGGGTACACCTCAGGAGCTGCCTGTCACAGCCCTGTCATGTTGATAGACATATGTTCGTGACTAGTAGCGGAGGGTGGAGGGCTGGAGAGGGAGGAACATAAGAGATGAGAAAAGTGAAATTAAGAAAATGAAAACAAAGAGAGGGGGTGGCCTGCAGTCGTTTGTCTTGTATAATACTCCAGAGCCACAAGGATATTTGTTACCTATATTATCATTGTATCGTGACCACTGACCCTTAATGCACCCTTAATTTCACTGATGGGTAGAATTAGAGGTCTTGTCACAGTTTCTATATGTATTAGTCAACTAATTTCTTGCTAAAGTGAGTTAGTGTACTTGTAGTGTAGTATACTCTTAGGGCATTTTATATATAAAACAAACAAACAAAACAACACAAACTTGCATCAAATTACAGCCAATCTAGGACTTTAGTGTCTTTAAGTAATATGTACATTTTTTCACAACAGCACTGAGATGGAATGCAGGGACTACTGTTCATGGTGCTAAAGAGAATGATGAATTCATCCTCAAGCCTTGACTTGTATAACTCTTATAGATATAAAGCTTGAATGCTACAAACAACAATCGTGTTGCATTTCACTTGAGCAACTAAAAACCTGAAGTCTCTTGAGAGGCAGCAAGTCTATACACACCCACTGATATGTAACTGTAGTCTGCTTCCTCAAAATCATCAGCTAAGTTGGCGCTTTAAAGGGTATAACTCCTTGTCTTTGATAGCTGCCATGGTTCATTTCTTTATGCTAAAGTAACATTGAGGCTAATACTGTTGTAATAGTTATCTATCTATCTATAAAATGCATTAAATCATTTGCATTTGATTTGTTTTGGAACATGAAACTAATTTATGAGACAAAGATAAACATTTTAGCTAAAATGGACCTACATTACAAGTGGTTAAACAGCTGTTACAAGCAGCCACTAATATGTTGCTTGAGAAGCGACATAAACTGAATTGAATTACAGTTTTTCTTCTAGATGTATTGGTTGTGAAATCAATCTATAATATCACAGCCTAAGCTGTCAGTTGCAATAGCTGTAAAACAAGGACACATACATTTACCAAAAACATTTCATTTTATAGAAATGTAATTTAGAAGCCATTATTAAGATTCCTTATTAAAGTGGAAATTCTTTACAGTTGCAGCACACAGCCACACAATGATATCCTGTGTCTCTGTGGCACATCAGTCACTAATTAAGCCACGCTGCTGCCTCCCGGTGAGCATGAATTTAAAACTCTCTCTCCTCAGGCGATCACAGCAGTATTTGTCTGTAGTGCATTATACCCTGCAACGAAGGCATTTGTTGTCTCCGTGCTTCATCCCTCTCTCCCTCCTGGTCCCTCGCCGTCACTTCTCTCCACTATATTATACTTAAATACATTTCATGACACTGGGCATCACAGAGATGATGTCAGTGGGTACCCCCTCTCTCTAACATGCCTGTCACGGTCTTCTTAACATATGGTTTCCAGATTACATGGGGAAGTAATGTGCAAGGGTGTGTCAAAGCCTAACCATCAAACAGTTCTTCTATTGTTGCTCTCTCATCCTGCTTTTCAAAGTAATTACATATACTTCATGTGGTTGTTTGACTTTGTTTGGTCTCAATTCAAAAGTGTCGTTGCCCTTCTCAATTTTTCTTGGTCATTAGATGCACTAAATCAATGCGATGCATGCCTCCTCTCTGTAATTTGTGTACATGTTGTAATTTCAGCAGCTTAAACACAAGGACTCAGGCATCTCTCTCTTTCCCTTCTTTGTTTTTTTTTTAAATCTTTTTATCTTTCTCTCTTTTGCACTCTCTTTCCATCATCAGCCTTTCTTTTATAACCCCTCCCCCTCTCCTGTATTCACCAAGTGTTGAAGATTAAGGAAGAAGCTGCCATCCCAGGCCCTGAAATTAGAATCATGCTTCCTTGAAGAACAGAGAAATTGGTAGGATGAAATCCGAAGGTCAGATTCTGCAGTCCTCTTCTCCCTCTCTGGGCAAAATAAATTAATAATTAAACACACATGCACACACAGGCACTCCTTTTCCTTGGATCAGCTTGCTCTTGGACACCCCACTGCCTCACTGTCTTTGGACACTTCCATTTTTTCTCCACCCCTCTGCACATCTGCAGCTTTCTGTATCCATCACTTTCTTCAGTCCCCTTCCTCTGTTTCATCCCAATTCTCTCTCTCTCTCTCTCTCTCTATTGTGTGTATAGTGGATGTGTGAGTCACCAATTCATTACTGACCACATTTGACCCAAACACACAGTCAAATTAGTCCCTGATGTAAATTTGAGAAATTCAACCAACATGACATAGTTCTAAAGTTCCTCAGCTGATTCTAGAAGCAGCTGTGGAGGTCATTTCCTGTGCTGCTGCTTTTTAGTTTAGGAGGTCTCTCCTTGTTCAATGTAAAAAATCGCTATATTAGCAATGGCACAGCAAGTTCAAAGACTCTTGTGTGTCTAGAGATGAGCACTTCTCTGATGTTGCCTGCATCACAGAAGTAGTGGGAGTGCAGGACCATCCTGACACTCCAGCAGTTTTTGATTTTGATCATTAGATTACACACTTTCTCTGAGCAATGATTCAACTCCTCCACATGGCCTGAAAAATGAGAAAGGGCTTACACTGGCTTCTTTTAATGGCCCCAGATATGCGCTTTCAATTCACAAGTTTGAGCCGAGTCTTTTATTGACTCAACTAGGTGGCACCATGATTCCACACCTCGCACATAGTTCAGTCAGAAGAAAAAGGCTTTTGAATACTAATGGAAGGTAACAAATAACACATTCAGTTTGATGCTGTGAGGAGGTCCTCAGATGTGCATTTAGTGGTAGCGTTACAATCTATCTACATGATTTGATTTCCATTCGCTCATCACATGTTACTCAATGGGTAGTCTCTAGTATTCCATAGAGCTTCAACAACCAAACTGGGCTGTCACTTTTCTTTGTTGCTTTTGTTTTTCTTGGAAGTTATTGAGCAATATTTATCAAAAGATGGAACATTTTTGAGGATAGTTCAATTAGTCAGCATTTTGTAAGATTAATCTTAAAACCTTTTTAAATCCACAAACTCTGTTGAAAATCTTGATGAGTCATTTTTTGATTCCTCTATGTGTTTTGCATTTTATTATGAAATAATCATGGAAACAGGTGGCAAACTCCCAATTTAATATATATGTTGTATATATTTTCACAGATTACCAGAGTTAATGAAGTCAATAGTATATACCTTCCCTGCATGGCAGAGTATAATGGGATAAGGACTGATATTATTTGGTGAGCATAAAATACGCACATTCAGTCATTCAGTCCGATTTCAACAGTTGCTGCTTGCTGCCTGTATGCACCTTTAACCGCTTGGTCCATAAGTCCACTTTAAGTAATGGCACCTTGATTATCACCTTGAACAACGCTTCGCCAAAATATAGTAATATTTTATATTTTAAATATTTCAGTTATTTTGACTGGAGAGATTTTCACTGGCAGTGTGGTGATTACCTGTGTACAAAGCAATGAATTCACTTTCCCCCTCGAAGGCCAACATCATCAGACACTATATAAGGAACTTTTAATCTCATGATGCAAAAGAATGTCTGATGTCTCAAAATGATATCATTAAATTACATAGGAACCTGCAATTGAAATTCAAATTCCAAACTCTGGGGTTAATTTCCATGCAACTTCACATAGAAGAAACGCTGTTCTAAAATTAAGATTCAGAATGCAAAAGACTTTATTTGCATGGCAATTATTGTATGCTGAGTTCAACCATATTTACAGATTTATACATTAAAATCCTGTCTTCCAGCTCACTTAAACTCTCTGCTTGACAGCCTGCTGTCAGTTTGTTCCCTCTCATTGTCGTTTGGATCTTCAGTATACAAAGTTTCCCAGGGCAGCTTTAATGGTTAAGCAGACATCACTATAACTGCAGGTCAATCCCTTCAGCATTAAATGTCTCACCAGGTAGCAGTTCCTTGTGTCAAAATACTTACTGCACTTTAAATAAAGCGTCAACTACACAAAAAAAACAAAGAAATAAAACAAAAACAGAGACATTAGTCACTGACATAGAAATGGTACAGAAAAACACTCAAATTTGAAGCCAACAACTGAGAAATGCAGGTGCACAATTAAAACACAACAATGATTTGCAACGTTATCGCTGATTACCCTTCCCCTTTCACTGTGAGACAGACTATCACTAATCACTGTATGCTAGATCCAAACTTTTCCAGGAGTGTTGACAATTACAGTGATTGAGAAAGGCAGATGCTACACTGTTTTGTTATTTGTCAGTGTTATTTAGCCAGAAAATCAGAAATAAACGATGCTTTATCTCAACACTTACAAAAGAGATTTGACACAGTCCTGTCTACTGTGATGTGCTGTGTGACATTTTCAGGTCAGAGGTGCTATTTCAGCTGCACTGAGGTATTGTACATAGTCTGTTTAATAATATAGGGTTGTTACTAGGTGTTCTGTGGAGGATAAGCGGTTATGCTTAGAAGTCTTCATGACCTTTTGAAATTCAATAGCTAAATTTCATGTTTACTTGGCCATATACTGTATTCTGGCTGCAGTTCCTGCTCTATTCAGTGAAAATGAGCAATAATAGAAGTCAAATAAGATGAATAATCCATGCTGTGAATTAACTGCTTGAATTTAACTAGGAACAGAAGATTTTTCTGTAACTGAAAGAATAATATCCCATATGCAATAATGTAATATTTCTAGATACATAAATACAGTTTTTACTGTCAGCTGCAATACTTTTCAAATGAAACTACCCCACCCCTTTTAAGTCGTTATTCATAAAGTTTAATGTTATTCTGTGTTTTCCGAGAACTTAATTCACTGAAACAGCATGTAGAACAGTGATCGGTGAAAATCTCACAATGTACTATACAGTTTACTTGGTAATTGAGGATGTACTTACATTTTGGTTCATCTTTACCATCAAGTTGTTTCAATGTAACACCTTATTGTGTTGTCTTCCACATCGTGCTGGTACATTGCTCCAACACCTTAGTTTTGCCAGGCGTGCTGTAGTTTTACGTTTGCAAGTCTTGCTCAGAGTTAGGCATAATAACTGAGTCCATTTTCAAAAGTGTATTGTTGACACAGCTAATGAAATAGTAACGGTGATTCATCATAATAGGTAGCATCATTACTGCAATAATTTTAACTGGGCATGGGTCATCAAAACAAGCCCCAGCAAACTAGGAATATTCCGTACACTGTCACTCTAGCCTGCTAATTTAAAATGAGAGGAAATTAGCACTGAATATTTTATTGTGAGCATCATCGGCTGGATAACCATATCTGATTGATTGTGTGATTAATTGATTAGAGCACAGGAGCGGATTGTTTGCTTGATTGATTGACTGATGGGTCTGAGCAGGATCAGTTGTTTAGTGTTGTGAGTGTAACATGCAAGAGGAGGTGCAACCACTTCACAGTAAGTGAGAAAAAACAGGGATGTAATGACATTTTGATTGCAAATGCTGTATATCTTGAAAAAATACTGAATAGTAAAATTTGGGTGGCGTTTTACTCTCGTGTATGGCCTCACTTTCTTTAAATTTATCCATGGAGACTCATGGGAATATGTGAAACTAGTTTTATTTGTTTCCAAGTTGCGCTACCCCCGTTTCTGGTCTTTGAGCTAGCTAAGCTAACTTTACTGTCTGCTGGCTAAAGCGATTTATTTATCAGGGCAGGCGTGTTCCTTGAAATTAACCCCCATAGAATTAAGTCTGCTCAGCAGCAATACGACCCATAGTTATGTTTGTTGTTGAGCTCGTCTTGTGGCTGTGGTGATAATGTCACAAGCAACAAATCAAAACACTTTCACACAGAAGACCGCTCTCGGTTCACCAATGTGTTGTTTTCTAACATCCACCAACGATTATTGTGCAAGCATGACAGCGAAGGTCCTCCAATCTAAAGGTACTAAACCTTGACCATTCCATAAGCAACTTCATGTTTATTACTGTAACCATGGTGACAAAGGTCTGGTACACCACTGCAGTACACTTTACTATCTAAGATTCTGCATACTAAACGCAAGCTCCTTAATGTTGTGTGTATTCATCAGTTGCACTGTTGCAAGTAACCCCATTAGCTAGACTAGAACTCCTAGAAATACTAGACTTTCTTTAAATTTTGTAGCTCACCAGGGTGATGTACAATAAAGAGAGCAGGAATGAGTTGTCAACACTTCACTAGAACATAGCTTGATGGATGAATGTCAGCTGCTGTAGGGATCAAACCTGCTAAGATCCTCTATCCACCATAACAGCTTCCACAACACGTCCACCCACTTTAGTGCTAACAAAATAAAACAACAGCATGTGTGTTGCTTTCTCCCATAATGCCTCCCCCAGATATGTAGACAACATAGACACAACACTCAGCCCACCTCCTAGGACACAGCACCCTGTTGGCTGGCTCGCCGCCATTTTCTAGCTACTAAATGTCACTGCAAAAGGAATGCTGTGGTTTATGAGCACCTGGATGGAGAACAAAGAAATAAAAAAAAACTGGCTTGGAGAGAGGGAGAAGAAGAAGAAAAAAAACCATTAAATTAATCCTCTAAAAGCCTTTTAGCTTAATAGTGCCCTCCCACAGCGATCTGGTAGCACACACAGAGACCACTTCCCATCATTTAATTCCAGCTGAAATTTAATTTAGTCCGAGAGCTATTCATTTTGTTAAATGAATGCACCGCCTACCCCCAAACCATCACCACTCCAACATGCATACATATGCAGCACACACACCTTCTGTTATGCACATACACACATCCTCAGATGACTCAGTGGAAACTCTGTGTCCATTTTATTTTTGGGTGAACGTATTTAACACTGCAAATAACACACAAGTTTACACCCATCAACATGAGCCACTTCCCTACCACACACAGACACACACAAACACACACACACGTACTAGTACAACACAGGAATTTCGTGACAAGGACTATGTGCTGACTCACTCAGCCTTTTTGCTTAAGTGCACTTGGAGGAAGGCTCCCCGCATTTTACCTGACTGATCTAGTCGCAACTTCTTTCCTGTTCCATGCATCATAACAGGGTGTGTGTGTGTGTATGTGTGTGTGTGTGTGTGTGTGTTTCTGAGTGTGTTTAGTGGGGGTAGGTATGAAAACACAAAACAACAACTTCCTAATCTCTACAGTTTGACCTCAGTGGTTTTCCATCCTAATGGTGACCTCAGAATTTGATGTTGGTTAATTTTCTCTTCTTCATTCTCTCTCTGTCCAGACTGTGGTAATCATGTTCATTACTTTGTCTTATAAAATATGGGAGCAAAACCAAAGCTGTGTGAAGTTATGATGTCAATACAAAAAAAGACTTGTGACTCACAGTGAAGTCAAAGATCAGGGGAAAGAAAAAAAAACTGCACTAGGTAGAACAGATTTTCCAGTCATGCTGAGCAGTAGCTATAAAGAAATTGTACATTCATTCCCTTGAAGTGAAAATTATTTCCATCAAGTTAAGTTCTCTTTACAGCATTTAACAGGCAGACAAGTACCAATATATGATAAGAAGCATAAATGGTCTGTCATCGAAACTACTGATCATGAGCAGTATATACCAGACAATATGTAAAGGCAAACAGGCATTTTCCAGCCCAAACAGCCCATTGATAACAAGAATGATATGATTGGCTGTAGGCCATATTTCTCCTAAGCACCTCTGTGATAGACAGGAGTTTGTAATATTTTAGGAGCCCTGGCCTTTTTATATACCACCTGGTGAGGAAATCTCCACATCAAACACTTCTCTTGATGCCTCAAGAAGCTGGGCTTGCAACCCCCCCCCCCCCCCCCCCCAAAAAAAAAAAAAAAAAAACACACGCACACACACACGCACACACACAGACGTCCTGCTCACCACACCAGCTGATCAAAGTCCCTGTTTGAAGCTTAACCCGTTGGGAATCCCAGGCAGGCGGCTCCTAAACCCAAGATTCCAGTGAATTCTGTTCAGCAGCTTTGTCGATCTGATTCCAGATACAGATTCACACTTTTTACAACCATGTTAATCAACAAAAGTCTCAGAGGAACACGTGGAACAAAGTATCTGAAATTTTGTACCTGTAATGTATTTTACAACTATTGATGTCATTAAATTCATCATCAGATGTTACGTCAACATGGGATTTCTTAACAATAAACAAAACTGTCAGATCCTTAGGAGTATTTTTAACCTTTTTTTTTTAAATGCTGAATAATTTCAGGTTTCTGTCTCACATTCCTGGAAAACACTAATTTTTCCCTCACGCTGGCATGTATCCACCTGCTGAGGTGTCTATAGGCAAGGCATTCAATCCTAGGATTGTTGTTCCTAGTGAACTCTAGAGGGGTCAAGCAAAGAAATTTGCCTACAGTGTTCAAATGAAATATTGCATTCTTATTACATTTTAAC
Source organism: Lates japonicus (assembly GCA_033238685.1). Taxonomy (NCBI): domain Eukaryota; kingdom Metazoa; phylum Chordata; class Actinopteri; family Centropomidae; genus Lates; species Lates japonicus. Next base: position 8,098,827 of record BRZM01003569.1, read on the forward strand.
TTGGCTCACTGATGGATAACCAGCTGCTTGTGGGCTGAGTCTGGCAACAGACTGACCACAGGACTGTAGCTGTCAAAGCTTTACATGTTGCTGGAAATCTGTGCAATTATTATTTGATATCCCCTCCCACCTGAGGCTTTTGACAGATTTCTTTTCTCTTAAACCATAACATTTGTTATTAATGCATGCACCCTGTTGCACAATGTTGAACTAACCTGAGATTCAAAATGTCATAAATTCTCAAGTCCCAGGGACTGACAGCCTTTGGAGGAAACCTGCCAAATCTGGTCCACAGATCGTTCAGAGTGGTTGTTATGTAACACTGAATCAGTTACTCAGCTGTGCTCAGCTCAATGCTGAGATTGAGCCGAGAGTGCTACTTTTTACCCTAGTGCTGAGCTCTGAGGTCTTTGCTAACTGGGTTGGAAAATGCACTAATGGCAAGTGCAAAGAGGAATGGGCCAACACTAGGCCCAATATTCAGTTGTTGCAGAAGCTAGAGAGGTGTGTGTGTGTGTGTGTGTGCGCACATTTGTTTGTTGGTAATACTTACTAGCGGCTGTCAAGCATCAGAGGTGCCCTTGCTCACTCTGTATGGATATGTCTCCCTTTTCCTCCTTTGACCCCATTACAGTAGCTGCCTCACCTTTGCTTTCCATACAGGGGAAGCACAACTTATCATACAGCTGAACTGTGGGTGACTTGTTTTCATAGTGAGTGTATACATCTGTGTGTGCAGACTTACATATGCCCCTTTCTGTTGCTACATTTCTCCATGATAAGAAATAATTGCCCACACAAAACATCTAGAGTGGTAACATAACGTTGTTTTTAACTTCCTTTAAGGGAAAGATTTGGGCAACAGGATACTGAGTTAATTAGTTATGATTTGTTTAGTGTAATAGTTGAAGTTAATTTTAGTTAAGGATAAGGCATTGCGTTTTAAGGTAAGCTGTGTATTAGGCAAGAATGTTCCAATTTTCTGCACATGCTCATCCTCACAAGCAGTGTTGGAAATGTGTTATGCCTTTATTAAAGCTTTAGATTATAAAGTCTGGACAGCATAGTTCAGATCACTGCCTCTGTTGCTAATCATGGTCGCCTCCAGGTAATGCATTAAAAGTTTTCACTTCATTGAATGGTTGTACTTGCCTTTAAGTTAATAGAATCCTTTTAGTCCATGTCCACACTAATACAAGTCCCCCTGCCTCCTTAAGGTATGGTTGAATGGATTAACAACTATGACAAACATGGTGGGAAACTCTTCTTTGTCTTCAAGGTCTTCAAGTATTGTGTTTCATTACAGCTAAACATACAGGTGTTGATGGATTGATGGATAACAAGTGCTGCTACTTGTTAAATAAGCATCATCCTTGGGCTCACTATCTGTTGTAGTGTCAACATTACTGTCACGTTAGCCACTTTTAGCTAGCATGGCTAGCGATGACTTTGAGGGCACAGTGATAATCGTGGAGGTCCAAGACAGGACATAAAATCTCAGGGAATGGTACAAGGCTATGTAGGCCTGGATGTGGTAATAAAGTAATCAGTCACTTTTGGCCATTTTCAGTTTTCACTTCTGAAATGGCATTAGCTGTCCTAATGAAGTCCATAAATTTTCTGTGGAAAAGATCAGGTCAGACAAATGAGCAAAATATACCTCAGAGCTTCTCTCCGTTGGGGCAGCTGAATTATTATTATCATTATTTTATTTTTTTTCTGAGGGGAGGGCTTGGCCCTTTCCCACCAAAAATGACTTTAAGTTGTATCCATCACAATGAAGACATAAAATGTGTCCCACATCCCTTAAAATGTTTGCTTCCAAGTCCTCATTTATTGTAGAATGTTTTGTTGAGGAAAAGTATTGAAAACATCACCGTTATCCAATGCATTAATTTAAACATTTTGACTGTGCTGTAAAAAACAAAACAAAAAAACTTACTATATAGTTACTAACATTACTATATAGCAACATTTCTGAGCATGATTCAGTGTTAAATTAACAGATTTCTGTATGTAGGTAGTTTTGAATATGTGTATGTCAGTGTGTGTGTATTCTAAAAAAAAAAGTTCCTCTTTAAAAGTTTTTTATTCTTTTGTGTAAAGTAATAACAAAGTGGTGTGAAATATAAGTGTTTAAATTTCCCCATGGTCATGTATCCCTGACATGAGACGGGGGGGTGAAATTAATTTCTGAATCCTCAGAGAGGTCAGTGCTTTCAGCCTACAGAACAGTAGGGTGCTGCTGGGCCCCAAAACTAAAATATATTATCATCTGACATCAGAGACAGAGCTTATGGGTCAGTCTGGAGGCCACAGCTGAATTGTTCACTTCCACTGTTACTATAGTTGAGTTTTATGTTTTTTACAGGATGTGCTCAGAGGAATTATTCTAAAACATCTGTATGAGCAAGGACCTAGGTAGTATAACAACTACAGAGCCATATTACTACAGTACCTAAGTCTTGGTTTAGTTTTCAGATATCATACAGTTCTGTGCAATTACCAATTTAAAAGTCTATGGCTACTATACTGCTGGTAAAGGACAGGTGCAAGATGGGGAACTTTGTCAGCACTGATTGCATAATCGCTAAGAGGTGTATGTAATGAATATAGCTTTTAGTCACAGCTGAGGTGAACAGCTCCCTCTGAGGCTGTAATGGAAAGGTCATAACCCTGAGGTAAATAAAAAAAAAGCCCTTTTGAAAATGATTTAAAGCGATGCATTTAAACCCTTTGTCACATTGGATCTCAAAGACATTTCCCACCACTCTCTACCTAAAGCAACTGAAAAAAGGGGGAGAAACACAGAACAGTGATTGATGACTTTGTTATTATTATAATTTAACATAGCTATTTAGGCTTTGTGGAGTTTATGACATTCTGTCCTCAAAACCTCTTACATGCAGGTAGAGTACCTGGTCGTGGCAGATGCTGTCAGTTGTTTCATGGGGTATTCAGAAATCAGAGAATATTGCTTTAGGGCATAAATGGGGGACACTTTACCACAAAAATGAAGAGGGTGCAAATGAAGGCAGGGGCAAAAAATGAATTTGCAACAGTGGTCAGTGGGATTATAGGAAATGTGATTTTCATTTCAACAAACATTAGCATTACTATACCACTGGCAGGAAACAGCATATACCATCTGTCTCGTGGGTTTACAGTACAGGGACCATAATCTAACAATGATAAATTAATGTTGAAAAATGCTACCTGTAGCACCTTTAAAATCACTTCACACATAAATCGCACCTGACTTAATTTAACAGTGTCTGCACATTGTGGCAGCATCACAGATAGCTTGCCAAGCTGACACTGGTATTTGAGCTGAACCCATATAGAGTATATTGCCTATTGATTTACCTACTCATCTGCTAACCACCACTGTAGTCTCAACAGTCTCTGAACCCATGTGAAGGTCATCCACTCTCCTAGCGGCTGACTTGCCACACAGCGAGCCGGTATCAGCCTGGCTTGATGCCCGTCTGGAGGGCTCCCAACCCCCACCCCCCCACCCCCCCTCCTTGCTGGGATGAGGCCAGGCAGAGGTGTGATGGCTGTGGGCAACTGGCCCCTGTTCCCCTCCACAGTTTGTCAGAGTGTGTCTCGGTGAGGGTCGAAGAGTGTCAACATTTTTGTGACGGCACAGGAGAGTGCAAGACCGTTATGAGTTGGTGGGTGCACGAGCAAAGTTAGGAAAGAGAACATGATTGTATTGAGTCATATTATTTAATAATAACGAGTATTTCACAAAAAAGTGTGCACATGTGTTCAAAGTGACTGTTAAACAGTGCCTCTCTCTCTCTGCATTGAGGGTGAGGTGATGAGTCTCAGAAAAGGTGGAAGACTGTGTTCTCAGTTGGAGGTGAGGGTAACAGTGGTGTTTGTGTGATACATGTTGACACCTCAGAGACCTGAGCTGTAAAATCAAGCAATGCTGACTAAGGGCCAAATCAAGTCAAGTATATTTACATCAGAAAACGGAGCATGTTTCTCACAAAGTGCTTTATAGTGACCAGGGGCCACAGGTGCCAACAAAAACAAAAGTTAACTGATATTGCTGCTGTAAATGATACAGTACGTTTTTTGCCAGCTGATGCACACACACAGCCTTAGAGCAGCCTATGCTGTTTTCCTGGCTCAAAACACAATCACGAGTATGAAAACTCACACTGAAAATAGCACTACCTTAGCAAAAGCAAGGTGATATGTTGCATGCTGCTACAGGTACTCATGATAAGATGGAAAACAAACTGTGAAGCCAAGTTTTAAGGCTTATTATTTGGAGCTCTGGAAAAGTTCAAGGGCAGCAATATCTGTATCTCCATCTTGATGTTTGCAAGTTTAACAGTTAGCATGATGCTAAACATTCTACACCTGATGGTATACTATATTCCTCTTAGAGTTTGCAGTTTCATGTAGCTGATTGCCCATCACAGTGCACTGACATTGGATGGCCTTGCTGCAAAGAGTGAAACTGGACAAACTTTTTTAAAACTGCACTTTATTATGCAGCCATCTATGGTGGCATCCCTGCTGCAGTTTTCCTTGCATAAATAAGATGAGAAAACAGACAAATTTCATATTGAAAAAATGTGATTGCCTTAGTTTAACGTAGTATTCCTGCTGTAGAGGCAGTTACACTTAATATAATTAATGTGGTAATGTTAGTGTAAGTTGTAAGCTTTTCACTAACTGTGGACTTTAAACACACTAATTAGTCATTGCATCTTTTTGTTCATTTTGTGTTAATTAAACACCACAGTGACCCAAGCCATGTATGAACATTGTGTTGTTATTGTGAAGACTAGACTCCCGTGCAATATAAAATTTCAAAATATTTCCCCTGCAACGGCATGTCCAGCATATTGAGCTGTTGAGCTGGGGGTAAAATGAAACGGCAAATGCCAGAGAGCATCTTACTCGATTTGTATTGACAAGGTTTCAGCCGTAGGCTACTTCAAAGCCTTACTATATGATGTTTGCTGCGTGATGCTGAAATGGCCTTGGGGTATTCCCTTTGGTATGAAAGAAAGGATACCATTGGAATGATAACGCTCTGATAGATAGATATATCGCCTCTGGGATCCGACCACTCTGGGATTTAACCACAAATGCTTTCACTGTATAGAGTGATGGAACACTTCCCATAACAGATCCACATTTTTTATTTACATTAAATAGGTAAGTATTAGGTCTGATACACTAATTGTAGTCATGGCAATGCACACACATGATATGGCCACTTCAGGCTCCACAATACTACTTGCACTTTGCTGTCTGTATTTGACCTATCTTGACCTCAACAGTATACAGTCACACAAATGAGATAAGTGGCTTCCACCGAATACATTATTAACATATTCACATTTGAACTCTAAACCCTTGTCCTAACAAGTGGAAATTATTCTCAGATAACAGTAACATTAATAATAATTTTAAAAACAAATAACATACACAACTACTTTTGCTGCCCCCTCAGGTCCCATTTGAAAATATTTTTTCCCATATATTTATTTCAAGAGAGACAGGTTTGTCATGACTATAATTACAAAGATCTTGCAAGAATCTTGTATAGTGAAAGTAAACAAAATTATGCCTGTTAACCAGGTATATATGTGTGTATTCACCTGTTAGCCTTGCTTTCCTCTGTGTCATCAATCCTACTTTGTATTTTTGTGAACTGCATTGTGACCCTTCAGTTGTGTTAATATGGGTTACTATTCATGGTATTGATTGCTGGCTATAGAAAGCACTGAGAGAATTTTGTTACTTTCTCCACTACTCAAACTCCCTCTTGAGTTGTAACTGCTTTGTACCTCTGAGTGACTTTCACAGAGTTTTGCTCTATGGAAACACACCATTTATCTCCTGGCTCTCTTCTCCAAGGCCCTTCTTTAAACTGGAGTGTCAGTCTCCCAGGCCTCTCAGAGGAGACCCAGGCGTCTTCAGCCAGCCACTCAGTTCTGCCACACTCCTACTCCCTTTTTCTTACCAACTTTGGGAAGGTTTGGTTTTCAGAAGCTAGATCACAGAGCCGGCATCGCCCCATCTGCCATGTATATCCCACTCTTGTTGCTTTGCTGAATCATTGACTCAGAGCTTCCTTGACAGCCAGTGTGTGAATCCCTGGCAGTCATCTGGGAGTTATTTTTCATGGCCATAGTACTTTTTTTTAAACAATGGAAGCATACCATCCCCAAGCAAAAAATAGGGGATGAGAGATGAATGGAAAAGCTAGTAGCACATTAAGAAGATTCTTTCATATTTGTTATTTTAAGAGTGACTACCCCATTAAGCTGTCAAAGGCTAACTGTGTTTGCATCACATCAAATGGAGCAAACGTGCAAAATGTGTGTACAGAGGGTGGTGAGAGGTTTAAGTATTTTGACCGCAGATAGTGTAATCCACCGTGCATTTCAGATGGTGTACATACACACACTCGCTCCAGAATGGAATCACAGTGCATGTGTGTGAAGGTGTGTGTGTGTGTGCGCAAGTCATGAATTTTTAGACTGCCCCTGTGCTGCTCAGGCTTTGCACATTAATTCTTTGGTAGCACGAACAGGCCAGTCAACTCTCATTTTGCAGAGCAGGCACGTAGGGGAGGGAATGTTCTTTAGTTTAACCTTGTCATAGAGGCCTATGAGATGCCAAAGACAAAAGCCTTGCAGTGCTGGCAGAGGCCACCTCCAACGTTATTGTTTTCTTTGGCAAGACTGTAGTGAAATTGATCTGACATTACGCCTAAACCTCATGTGTTCAAAACACCTGCCCAAAGGTAAAGGATGTCAAATACACCACATGGCTTTACTTTGTTGAAAATTCATTCAGAGTATCACAAGACCTAAGCTGTGTACCTTATACTTATATCAAGAGGCAGTTTTGATGGGGAAAGTAGAAAAAACATGCAGTAGATGAGGGTAACAATGTAAATCAAAGTTAACAGCACTGTTGATAAAAATTACTCACACTCCTGCAGATAAAGGCACACACAGATTAAGACTTAAAAATGATGTGTAGTGTAATTCACTATCCCCCCCAGAACCAGAGAGCAGAAAAAAGTTGTTCAGTAAAGTAATTCAATAGGTTAACTCAATGTGTATTTTCTGGTATTCTAACACATCTAATGGTCTTCATCGGCAGATGGAACTTACTTGTTGTGAATAATATTTTACTTTTATATTTAGTTACAGTTAGAATTCCATGATAACCAGGCAAACTTCCTCTGCTAATGAAAACTGAAACAATGCTTGTATATGGCCTTTGAGTTACAGTGATACTTAGAATGGTAGAAAATCAATGCAGTAGTGGCTAATGTTTCCTGACTTTGCAGCTCAGTAATGTTTTGTACTTTTGCTGGGCTCCTTGTTTGCTGAATGATCATGTTTTAAGCTATACACCACCAGTAACCTTGGCTTTCAGATAAAAATTTGAAGTTTCAATGCAATTCAAGATAACCCTGATAACCATGACATGATCAGTGTGATGTCACTTTGGTCCAAGCCAAGTACATACTCCAGGTGGATTCATAATTACTGCAAACACAAATGAAATGTTTAATTTTAAGAATTCTCCTACAGTTTGAAATAAGTGACTTTGACAGAGTGACCCCTGAGCACTAAAAAGTATGAATGTGTTTGACACACACAGCTGACAGATTGCACACATTATATTTAGTATCTGGTTCCTTCACACGTCCCTCTGAAAAACCTGCATATGTGCTCATTTCACCAGATGAGTCAGAGTCAAGATGAAGTCCCTAATATAGACTGGTGTCAGTGTTGTGCTGAAAGTGAAGACTCACTTAATAACTTTTAATATCCTTACTCAACACTACACCACTTTTTAGCTTTACATCCCACCAGTATGGGCAGTGGGTGTTATGGTTGTATTACCCACATTTCATTTTGCTTATTTGTCACAAACTACATTTTTAGTCTGAATATCTTAATTTGCTGAGATAAGTGATTAGTAAGAGAGACCTTTACAATCCCCAATCCATGTACAATGATTTACCTAGCATATGATTAAAATCTCCACCAACAGCTATAGGTTAATTATAACCATCATCTACTACATTTCTTGTATCAACCTTGGCTTTATTATACTCTTTACAGGAAACAATGATTTTCTTTTTCCTCGGCACGTACGATTTTAGTTACATAAATAACACACCAAAGTGTTAGAAGCACTGTAGTATTGAAGTAGTATTGAAGTAGTGAAATTAGTAGTGCATTTGAGTTGATGTTTGAGGAGCTTACAGAAGTATGAGGACAGTGGCAAGCTTAAAAAAGTAAAAAGAAACATTTCCAGTGCAACTGAAGATTTGATCTGAAGACACTGAGGAAGGAGCTTTTTATAGTGCTTGGTGCACTGAGCCCAGGTGCTCACAATTTCACTGATTGCTCAACCTCACTTACCAATTACCTGCAACACAGTCAATCCAACATGTAAGCCACAGACATTAAGATAATGTGAGCATGCAAGGGGGGGCTGTCACATTAGTTATTATCTTGAGTAAACCTCCATCAGCTGTTTCAACTAATGCCCAAATATTACATACATTTAAGATTTATGACAAAGCCCTTTAGGAACTATGACTGTTGTTCATTGTGGGAAGACTATGACAATACTAGTTCACAAAGGAAACAAGTCATGTTTGTTGGATGGGTCAACAATCTTGGACTTTGAGACATGAAACTATTGTTTGCCTCCTCTTTCCTCTTTGTTTGTGAGCATGACCACAGTCATTCCCAAACATTAACCAAGTGGTTATTGTAGGAATCATGAAGATGAAGGTCACCTAACTTTGACAAAGTAATAATTCTTAACCCAAAAACATGATGCTTCCCTAACCTTAACTCAAGCATTATTATAACCCAAATCTTTCACTAAGTCAATTGTGCACATAAACCTAACCAAATAGCCTTCAGTATGCAAGATCAGAAAATGTTGGGTTGTTCTGGAGGATAAATTTGGAGGGCTTTCATCATCAGGTTTCATCTCAAAAATCCTAAACCTTTCCTTTTAGTCTTGTCCTGTAACCAAAACTTCCTAGCCGGCTATGCTCATCTTTATTGAGGTTCACTTGAGCTCTAAATTAGCTCATTAGCTGCCTAATTGGACAAATTAAAGCCCCATTCAGGAATGCTTTGGCTTTCAGAGGTTCTGTAGGTGCCTTTTAAATCATCTGTCGACTCAGATGGTGAAAGGAGGACAAATTTGCCAAGTGGAGCGAATAATTGCTTCAATTGAGTACTAGGAAAATCTGGCAAACAAAAGGCCAGAGCTTGCAGCTAACAGGCGAGACTGTGCACCCTCCCCAACCATTGACAACCCCCAGGGCTATGATGTAGTGACTTTGTAGGGAGGGCTGAAGGACTGGGGTGTCTCAAACCTTAAGACAACAGCTTAAGAAAGTGACTTTGCTGCAGTTCAGAGGTGGTCCACCCAGCACTCATCCCGGACTGTATTACATGGCTATTCAACAGACTAAAGACATTGCACATCTTCCTCTTTTTTTTTTCTTTTTTTCCTGAACTTTGGAGCAGAGAAAAAAGGTCTTTTGTTGATTTTTGCAAACATCTCACCCTAGTGTGACCTACTGTGGATCAGCCAGACAGAAAGTGCTCTTTAAACTTTAATGGACAAGTCATCAGGAGTCACTGTGGTGAATGGGGTCATGGGTTTGAGGTGGATCTTGCATACCTAAACAGGTAAACAGCACATAGCACTTAAATATCCTTCATGGTCATTTACTTCATTTTTTTCTCCAAATGGTGGCAAGAGCTTAGTCTTTGAAAGAACTATCTAAAAAACCTAAAATCATGCAGCGTGGTGTCAAAGTCCACACAGCATATGCATAATTATCAACCCCTGCACCTCATCTCTGATTTTTTGTAACAAAGGGAGTATGGTGGTAGAAGCTTTACTTAAAGCCTTCTAGACACTTAATATATTTTAGACAGACACTGTCACACTGTCCTGAGAGAGTTTGTTTCTCTCTGTTGAAATGCACTTTATGACTTTGTTCATTTTAGAAGTGTATAATGCACTTGCTGACTTCCAGTTTGCTTGACAAATAAAGTTAGCATATTTTCATGCAAACATATTTTCTGATGCAAATAAACCTGCATTTATTTAGGGGTGATTTGTTATTATTATATTATTATTATTATATTTCTTGCCTTGGTTCAACATACAACAACTAGGGGCATCCACACCTGTGGGAAATCAGTATCACCAAAGTCTTGTTAAGTTTCTCCTGTCCAATAACAGTTGTCTTTGTTGAAGCCCAGTCTGTAGAGGCTTTGTGATGGTCAGGACATGCTTGTTTCAAGCTTTGGGACCACATGTAATGGTGGCGAGCTCACAGTATCGATCGATAGAGGTTATGGGTGGCATGAGTTATTCAACAGACAATTACGTGTCTTTATTTGGCAGCATCCTTCTCTCTGTGAATAGAGGTGTTGTCAGCAGTGAATGGAAGTCACTCAGGGCCCACAGAGAAGTTAGAGCTTTCTTTGTCTGTCTGCCGCAATGTAAACACAATTTCACACATCTCCTGATGGAGCAGTGGGGAAAACCAGGCATAGAAAGGCTTACTGTGTGCTCTCAGGGACCCTGGGGCTGTTCGGTGGGTGTACAGGGTGGGGAGGGGTTATGGGCTATAAGTGCTGGAGGGTTGGATAACTTAAAGTGAGTGGGATGGTACGATGCACCAAAGCTGCAAAACTGTCAGCTAATTTTTCAGGGCTTAATTACTGCAAGCTGCAATTACTAGCCAGCTGTCGACACCCCCTCTCGTGGCAGTGCCACCAAGGAGTCTGCCCACTGACTTACCACAAACCCCCCACTCTCTACCTCTCTCTTTCTCACATTTTCTCTCTCTCTCTCTCTCTCACACACACACACACAGACAGTCTTGCATGACTTCAGGGGACATTATATTAACTTACATTCATTTCCTGGAGACTTACTCTGACCTTAACCATGACTGTTACTTGCATAACCTAACCCATACCCTGTCCTTAAACTTAATCTACCCTTACCCTAGCCCTAAAATATGGCTTCACCTTAAAATGTAATGATTTGTATTATGAGGACTTGCTTTTTGTCCCCATAAGAAAAAAAGTCCCCATAATGTGAGTGTGTAAACAGATTTAGGTCCCCACAGCATAAGTAATACAACATATGCACACACACACACATATATGCAAATTCCTACCTTATATTCCAACTGATTGTGGACCACTATTTCTAGTCATTTGGGAAAAAAAAGCCAAAAGAATGCAGGAGGCAGCTGTGGTGCAAAGGGGCAGTGCAAGGCCAATGCAGACCCACGCCACTGCACGTTATGGACCTCCCTTCTTTGATAAGTAGACATCTGCCAGGGTTGAAAACAATTTGGTCAGACACTTATGAGCTGCATTTCTTAGAGCCTTTGATTCTGCTATGAATGGTTTGGACAAGTTTCGACAATGGAGGAATGAGATTTCAGGCTTTGGCTACACAGACAATTGTTATAGGATCAATCATTAATCATTATTGTTAGCTGTGGTTTATTAATGGGATCTGTTGACAATAACATCAACCTGTCACTCTTCTCTCTTCTTTTCCTCCATTGCATGAATAGTGTTCTGTAACTGTAATGGTCAGTGTGCAGGTTTGCACTTGTGGCCATGGCTTTATTGTCTTGAATCTGTGGTAAATGTGTTTGTGAACCTTAGTGGCATGCTCCTGCCATGCATATAACTGAAACACAAACAAGTATAACAACAACAACAAAAGGAAAGATACTGGCTAATATGTACTTGGCACAGTACAGTTACACAGTGAAAAGAAAACAACTGTTTCTCTCTCACTCCCCTCCACTTGGACATGGTGGTGGGGGCTGCTGAACACACACTAGCGTGACATCCCCGTCTCAAGTGGACAGACACAATTAATCCCGGGGACAGTGGAGACCTGCTGACAGAGCAAGATAAGGTATCGGCCAGTGCACAGCGCTCAACCTGACCTGTTGCACATGTGCTTAATTTAGCCCTTATGGCATATATAATGTGTTCCCCAGCTACAACAGACTGCCTGCAATTCCATAGGCTCTTTCTTGCTTGGTGCCCTTGTAGGGTCAATGTTTGCAACAAAAGAGCCATGTTTAATTTCTTGCACAGTGGATTTGGTCAAATCATTTAGGGGTTGTAGGATTTTATAAAGGGGATCTGTCTGAGAGAGCAATACAGATTTTTGATTTTTTGCCCATTTGTTAGATATGCCAGTCAATCAAGCATGCAATCTTAAGGAGTGAAAAAATAACAATGCATGCATGGTTGAAGTCCCTTCACTGCATCTTAATGAGATATACCTGTCAAACATATATGGGTTCTGACATGTGCAAGGATTTCAAAGACAGAATATTAAGCCTCAGGTGAAAATGCCAAGGGAGTCAGTTTGCAGAATAATTTTCAGAAAGTACCACCATACTGAACATCAGGTTTTTGATGGTATTTTTAGGCATTGAGCATATATGTCATTCAACACATGCCATTTGATGAAAGCTTTTATCCTAAGTGCCCTACATGTCCCATGAGTGCACACATTTTTAGCATGGGTGGTCACAGTGAGAAGCAAACTGCTAAATCTGGCAGATTCAGAGCCATTCTTTACCAAATGGATTTGTAGGCCAAAATTACACATTTCTAGGAAATCCTTGATATTTACTGTCATTGATACTCTCATGTTCCACGGTTTATTGCTTAACAAGAAAACAGGACATTCAAACAGATTTCCTTAAAACAACTGGGTGGATAGATTCAGTCTCATGTTTAAGTGTTTTAAAGAAATAAAGGAATATCCTATGAAGGAGCACATTATAATGCCATGCTTCTCAGTGATGGCCAGAGCTATCGACAGTGATAAACAACAACAGCTATAGCTGTCATAGCTTTGAACACATTTAAAATTCGTTATGTAGATCTGCTAAGGTTGACAAATGCATATCCTGAAAACCAGTATGTCCCACAGTATTAATTTAGATGCTATGTTAAGCATTTGTCTTTAATATAAGAAAGACTTTTTCTGGCAAATTGCATTCACCAATCCCCAATGCACTGACTAGTAAAAGCTGCTAAAGTGAAGGAAACAACCACATGATCCCTCTCTGTCCTCTCAGTTGTAAACAGTTTGTTTAAGGAATGCCCAGCCACGCTAAAAGCACTGCTGCTGGAGACTGACTACAGGCCCAGGTGTCCCCCCAAAAATAGAGTTACCTTTATCTCTGCTGCATTATACATTTCTGTAACTGGCTATTGTTTTTGTAAGGGGCTCTTTCTCTGTAGGCTATACATACTTTTATGATGATATCAGCATATAACTTCCAAATCTGTTTATTTTTGTATCCATCATTCACTTTCCCTCTTTGCACTATGATGTTTGGGAGATAGTTGTGAGGGAGGAAAGAAACTGTAGGAAAGACAGACACAAACAGACACTGTTTAAAAACTTTGAAGCTCATGTGCCAAACAAATTTGCTGAAAAATTGCATCATCTTCCAGTGTATCAGTTAATGTAAAATTATGTTTCAATTTTAGTTGTTTAAACAGCAACTGTAACTTATTTAGGGATAGTCTACGAGGTTATTAAATGGGAGAAGGAGGCCCATGGAAATGCTAAAGCAAGGCCTTTAATTGTAATTTACTGCACAGCAAATCAATATCGTCTTAAATGAATCATTAGGACTTAGCTTTTTTGGTATTTAGTGTTTCACATTGTTGCCCCCGGCAGAGCAGCAGAATAGCAGCTCTTAATATTCCACTGGCTGATTAACAATTCAGGAGGCATCAAATTGGATGAAGGGGACACTGAGGTAAGAGTAGAAAGGCCATGTAAGGATAGCAAAACTTTACACACACTACAAGAATGTTCCATTCCATCCATTGAATGTCTTCCATTATAGTGAAGCATTTCCATTAGATTCTGCTTGATTCAAATCAGTTGTGTCCTGTTAATTTCTAAGTTTCTGATTCTAAGTTAATCACAGTTTATTTTTATGAGATTAGCAGAATGCCTTCCTTAGGGGTAAGCACTGATCTTATCTCTACTTCACATTCCTAAAAAGCCTTCTTCAGACAAGTCAAGGATTCAAACCAGCAAAAATGTTCATGAACTGTAGGCTAACTCTGTTTATGTATTTCAGGCATGCAGAGCCTCCCAGCCCTACTAGGAAAATACTATAGATAAAACTACTATATTTCATGGTAAGTCCACTGAGACCCAGGCTTCATCTATGCTTGGAGGCTATTAGCTACAGTCTGCAGTAATCTTGACAACGCAGCCTTTTATCTCCTAGTGGCAGATGTTGAAGATGAGGATGTTAAATTGGTCACTTTATTGCTTTAGATGCATCACTTCAAGGTAAAACCTGTGTGTGTGTGTGTGTGTGTGTGTGTGTGTGTGTGTGTGTGTGTCAAGAACTGTTGAAAGGGTAGCATCATAGTGCTTTTTGTTTTGAATGCTTGTGAAGCTGACAATTAAATGAAAGGTGAATCACCAGGATTCCAGTTATGTCTTCAGATCTGCTTTTGTCATGTTTCATACAAAGGCAGCATCTCTGCTGTGCTATTGTTGTACAGTCTGCATCAGCCACAGCACTTGATACATGCCCACTGATGAGGGTTCAACCTCTGTGTACATAGAGACATGTATTTTCTTCTGGAAAACAAAACTCTTCATGTAGTAGAAAACAGAATATTTCTTGTAAGTGAGAACCTTATATTTATAGATCTGTCTTTGTCGGTGTGGTTTTACCTCTGCCAAGGTTTTGCTTTTTTCACGGTTAAGTTTGTTTACATGTCATATCTCTAAGTACTAAATCAAAAGCGACTTGCTGTTTCATCATAAGGATGTTTCACCATTCATCCACAAAGCTTCATTGGTTCTTTGGACAGATGAGGAGTCCCAGACATTTTATTCTGTCTGGGTCTTTCACACCTTGCAGAAAAGAAAACTTTGAACATTTTTTTTAGGGAGCTTTGAACTGCTTCCGGGAAAGAACACATAGACATTGGTTAAGATATGTGGATGACATCTGCATCAGGATCAAAGTCCAGGAAGTGCAAGCCTTGCCTGAGCCCATACATTCACTGGACAGTCATATCAAGTTTGAGGACAAGAGAGGGCATTATTTCTCAGATGCTTAGGTCTAAGTTTACAGGAAGCCAACTTACTAGCACACACTGGAGGTAACTGTGATTGAGTAGCAATCAGACAAGAAATACAAATAACTCAGGAAAGCTTTGGAAGCTTATGGCTTTCAAAACTAGGCCTTTATCAAAAACAACAACAAAAACTAGTAAAACAGCAAACCAGCAGGCAGAGGAGAGATGCAAAGAAAGGCAGAATAGGGGTGTATTGTTTAAGGGGAGGTATGAGGCAATGAAATATAGAGCTGGTCCAAGTGGAGCAACATATTAATGAGGTCAAAGGTTTATCAGACACCAAAACACTGCACAACATATATAGAATTTTATAACTCCAGAAACTTTTCATGCTGATTTTCATGCATTATTTTATCTTTTGTTGTGATGAATGTAAGGTAAACAGTAGAAATATGCAGCTCATTTTACAAAGAAATCTACCACAAATGTGCACTTATTTGATTCACCAATGGCAGAGGACAATGTGTTGCAGCAAATATGAATAAGTATTCAACTTTTTTGTTGGGCGACCTTGTTTTTTATTTATTTATTTTTGTTGTTGTTGTTTTGTTTTTTGTTTTTGCCAAAGCAAAAATCTCCTGCTGCACCAACAGACTGACCTTGTTCAGATGAATGAAAGGACTGTGTTTTTTCTCACAAGGCTGTTGATGGTCTGAATGTAGACTATGTCTAATGGACTGAGCGGTAGCTCATTAATTTAAAAGTTTTGGTTACTGCAATCCTGCATTATCAGCAGCACATGAACCCACTGAGGGAAACCAAATAAAGCTTCTGTTTTAAACTAACTCACTAACTACTGTATCAGAGACAATTCCCACACTCACATCATGATGCACACATGATCATCTTGCACAGTTAGGTGTAGGTGTATAGGTGATCATTTCCTTAAAAGTTCTAATAATCAGCAGATGGATTTTCCAAAGTAGTTTAGCTTTTGAATTCATGCCAATATCACATAATGTATCTAATATTAATACTACAGATGTTTTGCATATGAAGATCTACCTTCTCCTATTTGTTCTCTTGTAAAATACAGGCATGCGGGTAACCTGTGCCAGCACCTTATTATCACTCATAGATGTGTTTTATTGGCACAGAGATGGGTCTGACTGCCATACAGGAGACCACTGTTTGTTTCCCATTTAAAACCAATACGCTGCTTTGTTCCTTATAAGCATGCCCCTTCCACAACCTTAAGTGTGTGTTTATCATGGTAACCATGATGACAAAGGAGCTGTTTGCCACTGCCAGTACACACTGTGTGTTTATCATTTAACCCTGATGATGAAGGTCCGATATGTCTGCCGCTCCAGCGGCACTGTTTCAGGAGACCCTCTTGTGTAAGAGCGTAGGGACAAACAACCTATATGATCATTCAAGTTGGTGGATTTGTTCATTGTCACGGCCTGACCAGAGTTCAAATTACTGTGTTCACACTAGCGTAAAGGAAACAAACCAAATGATCAAATGCAACAGAGGCTGATCGATCTGAACCAAACTGGTTAGGTATAAAATAATTCCTCAATTCCACATCACCCGAAAGGTAAAGAATTTCTAATCCTGGAATCTGCCTTTATGAAACAACATTTACTGATGAGGCATTGGCTAAAATTCAGTGGTCACTGTGTCCTTAGAGACATCTCTATTTTTAAATCTTAGGAATGACTTGAAAGAAACCCCTAAAACTCTCTTTGTGAAAATGAACACACTTCCCTCACCTTCACATCTTTAATGTGGTGAGTCATTCACATTCTTTCTCTGCTCAATGAAATATTATGTTAACCACAAACCTCTACTTCAGCTCATGGTTAACAACCTCAGTATGTCAGCATTCATACACAAATTCCTCTCACTCTAATCAACTAGAAAAAGAGATTTTTTTCCCCTCTCGTTTGTTAAGCTGCCTTTTCCCTCCTGTGCAGAAATTAGACTGGGCATATTCCAAATCAAGAGTGTGGGCACTCATTAGTGCTGTTCTCATATCTCACAAAAGAGCCTGGCTACAAAGAGGGAATCAAGCTCTATTTAAAGTAATGCCGCCAGGAGTCCATTGCCAACGATAATGCGCTTTACATCATTTTGTCCTCGCCTTTATCTTGAGCTTCTTAAGGAGTAGGCAACACGCAAAGTCATTAGGGACACGATAACTCCCCATATAATTAGATGGGGAAAGATTGGATGCCTAGTGCACCACAGGGCAGACCCACTTACGACATAATCACTCATCCCACCAATGAGGGCGTCTTGTATGCTGGCAATTAATTGAGATGATTACAATTAGCCACGACAGAGTGTTTGCTTCTGTCTGCACTGACCAAAGAGTTGAACGTAATTTGCCTCTGGTTGAGAATACTGGCTCTGACTCAGTCTCATTACACTAGCTGCACTGGTATTTTTAGATAGGGCTGAACTTGCCCTTAACTAATAGATTCTTGGCTTATGAATCAGCAGATGCTTGAAGAGGGGTTTCATTCGGAAATTAGGGCAAGGGAGGAAGTCCAAGCTCCAGTTCCAATCTAAATCACAACGGATTCTTCTTCCTTTTTAAAAAAAACAAAAAAACATTATTAAGCCAGAGATTTTCTTTAAATGAACACAGTTTTTTAGCAGTGATGAGAAATTCATTATCATTTGAGTATTGTGATGGATGACTTTCATTTTCACTTCATTTTCCAGTGAGGATTCTTTACTTTTACTTATGCGTAAATTTTATACAATCCAAGTCCCTTTTCACCTCAAACATTTGCAAGATCTCCGTTCCCATAGTGCCACAGCAGTGCTCTCCTCATTAAAACAATACCTGTTGATAACTTCAGACAGACAGTTAAAAACATACCTTGAAGGGATTGGTTTCTGTGGCACTGTGCAGGTGGTACATCAAGCCAGTTCCTATCCTTATCTCTCTTATTCATGATCCAATTAACTGTTATGGCAGAACAGATGTGAGCCTACTGTCAAGATGGTGACATACGTACAGCAGGGCAGCAGTTTTGTTTGGACTAGCTAAAAGTAGGAAAGTGCTTGGAAAGAAAGATTTACATAGAGGTTCAGCTTTGGTCCTTTTATTAACAGACTTGTCAATTTGGTAGAGATAGCAGGACCTAAACCTTTTAGAAGGAACTAACCTTATTGTTTGCTTTGAGACCACAAAATTGTAACTTTAAATCTGATTTAATTTTCATGCTAATGAAATTCTTTTAAAACCAGTGTGGACCTACAGTCTGTTAATGGTACATGCACTTACCTTATGATTGCTGGACTTGGGTTGATCCAGATAGAAAATGTAGGAAGTACTAAATCAGTTGATTTTTCAACTTTTGTGTTACTATTATAGTATAAATGAACAAGATAAAATGTCATTTTTTAAAGCAACAGATTAACATAGCTCAGGAGAAGCTTCCACAGGTGTTTTGAATTAATCTGGAGCACTGTCAGCCCAGGGGCTTGTGCTGCTCTGGAGTGGTTTTTCTCTTGTTTTCCTGCAGCTGCAGTCTGCCCAAGGCCAAGCAGGCTGAAAGCGTAAGGACAAGTCAGTACTACATTTAGGTTTTCTCCAAGAGTCAGTAAGCCCATTCACCCTAATGGATTTAGGAAGTGTGCACCCAGTTCAAGATGCAGGGTATTAAGTGCTCTCTCTGTGTCTTTTTACACATATCCTCACCTTTGTTTCTGGCCCAATGGATGCTCTTACAGTGGGGCAATTTAGAGGCGTCATTCAACCCATAAGAGGACAAGGGTCATGAAAAAGAAAATTATACTAATGGCTATATGAGGAGATAGTTACAGTGCCAGGTTTGCACTGAAAGTGTCTTCTTCCATGGCCTTGACCTCTTATATTGATCTTTTTTGAGCCTTTCTCAGTTCTTTTTTCTTCTTTACTTGTATTTACGTTTTCAGAAATACTGGCCCAGAAACTCTGCGTGTTGACAGCCTTGCACCATGTTTGCAGCTGAGAGGCAGCAGCTGGAAAATGAACTTTCAGAATTAAGAAATCATGCAAGGTCAGCTGCCTGCACACTGGATGCTCATGTTTTCCAACCTAGCTGGTCTGTTATTGCTTTCCACCAAAGGACATCAAAATGTCCTCATGAAAAATCTGTTTTCTGTTTTGTCTTTTATCATACGGGAGACACAATATCAGCAATTTACAAAGCAACAGATGTAAAACAAATGTAATTGGCTCATACTGGTGTTACAGTGAATATTGCAGAGAATCTTTTCAATAATTATTTTAAATGATACATAAATGCTGTTACTGAAAGAAAGAAGTAAGGAGGTGAAAATTTGCAGTACAAAAACATAATGTTAGTTTGTTGGATGAGGCATATTTGAGTAGCACTATAAATTATAATTTAGTAGTATCTGCATTAATAATATCAGTCTGCTGTGTTGCTTGCATGCTCAACTCTGGAAAGAGCACTGCCTGATATATAATTAATGATACATAACAAAGAACATATAAAAGTATCATAATTACAAGCATCTAGTGAAGGTTATGTGGTGTAAATAGAATAATTTCTTTGCTGCATTGACTGCATCAACATCCATAACACATACACATTTTTCTCCATTCACAACAAAACCACTGCTACCGACACCCTCTGAAAGATCTGGCTCACACCTAAAAACCTAGCTGAACCTATGTCTCCTCTTTAAATTCTCATTTTCACCTCATAGAGATGAAGACTAATTAATTTATTTATTACACACAGTGTAACTTCATTTTATCTGCAATGCACTCTGAATGACATGTACAGGTTAATGGTGGAGTTTATGCTTGGCCTTGATTATTTACAGCTTGCTGTGTTTTTTAAATTCATCCAGTTGATGTATTGGCTAATGGCAACCTGTACTAAAATACTAGGTAAATGTGATCAGAGATAATGAGTTGATCAGGACCACCAGTCAAAGGACCTGCACTTGACTGTGAAATACAGAGGGCAACAAAGTTAACAGCAGTTGTGCCTGCAAAACAAAAGCCATACTACACAGTCAAATTTGGGTGAGCCGTGGAACAGGGCAGCCTTGTCAAACTGAAATAGTTTTAGTTCAAAATGCAGACTTCAAAGGATGATGAGGCATCAAAGAGACAGCATGGAAAGCATAGGTGATTGGTAGAGTGATAATTATGGAGAATTTGAGGATGATTGTAGTACTAGTGGCAGTAAACTGGTTAGGTTGATCCTTAAGCTCCTCCCACAGTAACTGAGATTTTCAGCAGCTCATCAGCCAGGCTGGTGTCTGTGTGAACGTGTTGTGACAGGATTTCATCCTGCTCTCCAATTAATGCCACTCAAACTTCATCCCGTTACATTTGTTTGCAGATCCTGTTGTAGTGTTGCATACCAACAGTCCATATCCCGTTGCCTTAGCTCAATCAGATCAGTGGACATAAAACCTCTTTGGTGCTCCAGCCAGGCTGTGTTTCAGAGGGACTGGAACCCTATTGATCAAAGCATTCAGACGTGTCCAGGCCCTTTCCCCAAGTGCATCGTGGTACTGCTTGTTGAAGCCAAAAGAGCCTAACAACAACAAACATCTCTGCTGCTACTGCCTGTCTCTCTCTGATTAGCTGCTGGGGAGATATTTTTAGAGTATCCCAGCCCCTTTGAAGAGGAAGAAGAGCAGAGCCCACCCCCCACCAACCCCTATCTCCCACCTCCCTCCAACCCCCTTCCAAACTACAGTCCAACATGCTTTGTTCATTTTCACTTATTCTTGCTGTACTGTCAGCTGTAGTTGACTTTTAATGGTTTCACTCACTATCTGCTCGCATGACTCTCCCTCTCATATAGACTCCCTTCAAGAGTGAACATACAAGCTTCTGTATATAACTAACAGCCACTTATAAAATGGAGTATGGATATGTTTACAGTCCCAGAATTACAGTGATTCTGTATATGTTATATTGTAGATTATCTAATAATAATCTATTATTCCAGTAATAGATTAATTGAAAAAATGTACTGCAGGGTCACAGTCATGGCAGCTGTTGGGAGGCAAATGGGCAAAATGCACGCAATTATTTTAACAACCAAGAACTGGTGATTAAATCCCCATTTTTCAGGTGACTGACTCATGTAAATGGTCCTTTTCTTGGGTGGATAAAATCCATTAAGTGCTGAAGACATTGTTCCAAAAATGTGGGTTACACACAGTAATCACACAGTCATACAGTAATAAATCATCTATGGATGTATTTGCTAAGATAAAGCTTGTATTCAGAAGTATTAAGGGGCTAAATCACCATATTGATTTGAAGGATATACTGCATGGAACATAAAAGGATCATGTACATAGTTACCTGTTCATCTTGTAACAATTATGAGTACAATCTAAAGTAAATATGAGGAATATTGATTCAAAATTCCCTGACACACACAGTCCCTGACATACCATGCAGTCACAGGTTACCATTTTACACAGCTTTGACCGGAAATGCAGTGAAGCAGTGACTCAGCCCTGTGGCCTTACAATAGGTGCTGTTAAAACCTGCCCTACTTAAATACATTAAGTACTGTATTATGGCCTCTATCCATCTGCCTCAAATAGTTTGGTCTTGGAGTTTGGTCTTCCTTTCCAGCTTGATATTCCTTTGAATGAAAATCGTGAACAGAAATAGTTAACTTTTTCTATGAAAGAAGTGACAGACACAGTATGAACAGACACACAGCGGGGGAACAAAAAGGTATTGGTATATACAGTATTCTAAATGGCTAATGAGGGAACAGAAAGCAAGTGCACAGGTGGGTGTGAAAACCATGTGACTGGAACTGGATGGGAACACACAGCTGGACAGGTTGAGAATGACAGGCTCTGCAATGACAGGGCAGGTTAAAACTGAGAGGAATGGGGAATAGGCAGACTGAACAGAAATGCCAAGCTGAGGCTCTTGCCATGACAGGCTTGAAGCACAGAATTGAAAAATTTGCATGTAGATACACAGGTGAAACATGGTTTATAGTTGAGGGAATGTCCACTGTTGCTTAATGTGGGGACAGTCTTTTTTATGTTCATAGAAATTTGATTTATAGATTTATAAGGGCAAAATATAAAGAGGTTAAAGTAAATAATCCATCATTTAGAATAAGGTCAGTAGTTTATCATTAGAGTGACAGCAAACTGAGAAAAACGTAGTGTAAACTGAGCTTTCTTTAGCCAACACTGTGTGTTGACACATACCTCTGAGCAGAGTTTAAAAATGGGGAGAGGTGTGAAAAACACAACCTGTCTATCATACCTCCACTTTAATTGACAGATCAACTTTAAGCGTGCCCACACAATCAGCAGCTGGTCCCGGTGATGCCATTCAAATTAGCTGGATATTAAAGAATCCCTCGGCTGAAACTACATAAATTATACATAATGAAATGCAATTAACATTTTTACTCTGACAATTAAATACATTAAAGAGCCGGGCCTGTGGAAAGAGAGTGGATGAGCTGAAGAGGTGGGCGAATGTGTGTGTGTGTGTGTGTGTGTGTGTGTGTGTGTTGGGGGGGGATTGAAACATGTAGCTACCTTTAACGTTTACCAACACACTCAGTGAGTGTCTGCTCAAATGTTTACAGACCAATTAGTGCTGGTGGACAGCCTCTCAATCAAACCAAATGCCAGGTTTGCAGGGAATATTAAGTGGCTTATAATGGAATGAGTAGTGAATGAATCTTATCCTTTGAACCTCTATATAATAAGGCCACACACGGTGGGAAAACAACAAAAGTGCCATTGTAATGCTCTGATGTATTAAACAGATTATTATTACTTTTTCTTTTTTTTCTTTTTTTTCTGTAGTAGTATTACTAACACAAGGTACACACTTGAAAACAAGTGTTTGAAAGGAATGCTAAGTGGAGGTTAGTGTTGAGTTATTAATGAGGAATGAAAGTCTTTTTTTTTTTTTTGGCAAGTGGTTTTATCCTAGAGGGAAGAGAGGTGGGACATGGCCAGTACAAATACCCTGAACCATCTCAGGAAACTTGTGTGGTAAAAGTAAATACACACACTGTTGCCCAGGTGCATTTTGGACCAGATATTTCCAGTAAAACTCCTGCATGTAACAATATGAGAGAAATGCATTGATGTTGTGTCTGAAAGGTTTCCGTCTCTCTATCTCTATCTCTGAATAAATTACGTTTAAATAAAACTTGTATACAACAATGTTCTTACTTAATCTTGTGTATAATTTGGCCTGTAGCTATTGAAAAGGCCTCGGTTGATATTAGAGAAGCCTTTCAGTGACTGATCATTTAATCATGCTCTGAAAGAGAACAGTAGGGAGGGCAGAGGTGTGGTGGTACAGGAACTACTTCTTTATTCCTCCTTAAAATTAAAGCAAGCCGGCAATGTGGTCCAGCCGGCCGCCAACCTCTGGCTATCTACCTCCATCAGGTCAGCTACATCTTTCTGATTACATCTGCTAAAAGCTACCAGTTTATTTAGTGTCTACATCAGCAGAGCAGCGATGGCCCAAGATATGGACGCTACAAGAGTCTGTCGCTTATCTTCGCTCCTCAGCAGGGAAAGGTAGGAAGCAAGAAAGGAGGGGTGTAAGTGAGCACGCTGAGGTGCTTTCAGTGCCCATTGTAAGGGAATTAACATTCACATTGTGTACTTGCAACAAAAGTTCATAACTGAAGTAAAAAAATATGTTCCATTATTGAGATAATTGGATAAGAGATGAGAAATCAGTTAATTAATATCAAAATCAGATGAACCCACACTATCATGCTTTTTCCTGCTCATCTGAGGTGATTCAATTAAGACTAGATACACCTTTAATGCTGCCTACCGGCATTCTCTCATCCACCACCTGAATAGGTTTCTAACGAAATCACCACTCAGGTGTCACAATTTTCTCGACACAAGGTGACAAAAAGTGATTAAGCTGGTTTTATTTTTAGACCTCCTCAGGGTGGGCAGTGGGGGTCATGGCAGGAACAAAATTTGGAGAGGTAAATAATGGAAATTTTTTCTCAGAACTGTCAGTAAGCTAACAGTTTCATGTCTGTGTCAGGTGCAAATACTACTGGAGCTGTTTAATTTCAATCAGGGCTAACAATGCTAGAAGTGAATTTCTGAAACAATAAAGCATTTAGATGAAGATTTTCAACTCTGAACTACTGCCCAGTACTAACAACAGATTACATGCAATGCATCAATTTAGATTAATATATTGGGTTTTCTGGTATTGCTTTCATTAATGTATGTGAACAAATTTCACTGAGGAAATAAGATCCTATTGGTGAGGGAAGGCCAAGACTCTGTGCTATGTGTTTCCCTCTGCTTCCCATGCAACAAATAGGTGGAGAGGATCATCCCTCAGCATGAAAGACCATTATCAGCAGTGATAGTTAGCAAAATAAATAGGCCAAGAGCCTATTTATTTCATACTTGCTTCAAAAAAAAAAAAAGCATTGCAATCATTGTGGAGGATTCAGTGTGGTCCAAATCCGGCAAAAGCCACTACAGTTGTAAGCATGCCATGACCGTAAAGCAAGCATTTCTTGTTTTGACGCACAACAACACAATGTCCACTCAAACATTCAATAGGAAAGATCACAATACCAAACATATCCAAGTTACAATTATTAATCCAAAATAAGTCCTAACAAAAACAAAATCCTTTTGAACACAATGTGTCATTTTGAACTCTTTCTGTTAAAGCTATTTCTCTACTCCATAAACTACACTGCAGTGCCACTCAATAGCTTATTGATATGGCATTAACTTTTCCCTTACGTTGATATTGACTGAGTTTTGTCTTAGCTTATTGATGTATTTTTATAGCCTGCATTACATTTTTACTGACTCCATACCTTCTCACCCACTTGTTTCACTGTCATTTTATATTGTTAACTTCTACAGAAACAAAAGAGTCAGCGCTACTTCATAGCACTGTGTACATTCTCCCTTTTTGTGTGTTGCTATTTAACACAAGTGGAACTAAATTCTAGATAAGAAGGTAAATGATGAAATTTGCTTGCTAGGCATCCCCTAATAGACTCTCACTCAAATTTTATGCCATCCTCTCTCTCACTCTCTCTCTCTCACACACACACACACTCTGTCCTTGCTCTGCCTCTGCCTCTTATATCTGAAGTCACAAGGACAGTTTGTTCCCCTCTCCGTGTTCCTCTTGTATCCTTCAAAATAAATCAAAATGTGCATGTATGCTTGAGTATCATTGTGTCATTGTTGGTGAACATTACAACTACTCCATACTACAGTTTTCTGCTGTGGTGCTGTAGACATTTTTTGTTGAATATTTGATTAGGTTTCTAGGGCTCTCTTTAAAACTTTCTCTACATGTGAGTGTGTGTAGAGACCTGTGCTTACACAGGTGGATAGTGAGGCTCTGAAGCAGACAGCCAGGAACGAAAAAGGAATTAACAGGACCGTTTCTTGGTCCGTGCTGATTTTGCTCGCCATCAGTGGCGATGAAGTGATAAGAGGGTGAGATGGAGTCAGACTCAGAACCGGTGTCTGCAACAATGCACTAGCGGTAGAGGGTGTCAGGCTTGATATTCCTGGAACCAGGGTGGTTAGTGAGGGAAAAGCTGAATGAGGCCTACATGGCTTGCTAAGAATACATTCATTTTGTGGTGTGGATATACAGCAGGTTCTTGCAGTCCGTTCAAACTACGAATGGGTGTTCAGACCCCTCCAGCCAGTGCAATTCTTTGAGAGCTAGTTACATGGTTTCATAATTTCTCTCTGCTGGAAAACGCTTGCGAGAAAAAACTGCACCTACCCTGGTATCAGAGGCATCACCACCATCAGAACGCTTGTGGACTGGAACAAACCGCTCACAGCCAGGAAGAAACAGGCTTGGAACCAGAACATGAGCAGGTGGTGGGATTCTGGGCAAAAAGCTGAGCCCACACCTTGGTGAACGAAGTGGAGATTTCCTTGACGTGGTCCTGGATGTGGATGTGGGGTGGAGACCATCAGAGCAGGCTTTGGGGATGGCTGGTGAGACGGTGGAGGCTTGAGCTGCAGAGCAGGGAAAAGGAAACAAGTGGATGTTTAGGGGAGCCAGGGACTGGAGTCAGAGTGCACAGAAGACGAGGGTCAGGATACAGGGCACAGGTGACAGACTGAAACAACATAGCAACTTGCAAAAAAGGTTTTACGCATAGACTGGCTGATGCAGAGGCTACGATCTGGCAGCGCTGTGGTGACAGAGATGGGTGTTTGTAGAGGTGCAGCTGGTGTGGCTCTACTCTGACTCCAGCACACCTGCTTCCACTCAGACAATCACAAACACAGGGAGAGAGAGGGCGAGAGCCAATGGGGAAGTGACAACAGGTTAGGGTGATATGGAATGAGATGTGGAGGGAGTGTCGGAGGAGGTTTCTGAGGCTAGTGTGATGGAATTGTTTGGATAAAAATACGTAAGAAAGTCTGTAAAAATTGATCGTATCCTACTGACACGCCGACTAATGCTGTCATGGGCTAATTTGTTGACAAAATAGATCCATAGCAATTTGTCCGCAATGATCTTTTCACTGATCTGTGTGACTCAGGCTGAAATTCAAACTTGCCCACAGTGGACAGCAGTTCAGCAGCAGTGGTTTGTTTTGAAGGTTATTTGCCCGAGATGTCAAAGGAAATCAGATGTTTCCCACATCTCCCTGCCCTCTGTAGCCCTCTGTGGTAACCCTCACTCTCAATGCTTCACCCAACCTCCAACCCCACAGAGCTGGAAGGAGGTTTGTTGATGGATGTTGAAGGCTGCTCCAGTCCCACAGCAATTAACTCTTCTCCTGCAAGAAGCAGCCTGTCAGGTTGATGGAATCTCCCCACTGCCGCTGCCTGTCACACAATCCAGGAGGGGCTGCAGACAAATGCTTCATCTATGTGTTTGCTTTACTGTTTTGCCTGCGGTTGAGAGCCAGCACAAGCAAAGAGCTATGAGGTGCATCGCAAGCCATCAAGTGCTCTAGTGTCGGTTTCCACTGTGAATGGCTATGCACTGTAGCAGATGTGTGTGATTACAGGGAAGCAAGGGATCATGAAAGGATGAGTTGAGGGGTGAAGTCAGAAGGCAGGCAGTGGTCGGCAACAGGTAGGCAAAAACATGAGGCAAAAAAGAAGCAGAAATGTGCAGGAGGTCAAAAACAGGCAGGGAAAAACATCCAACTAGAAAAAGGCTGGAAATCTACAGCTGGGATGGCACAATAGACAGTCTGGCAGAGTGCAAGTGGAGGTGGATGCACTGTATATTAGGGAGCTAATGAGGGAATGGGAAACAAGTTAGCAGGTGGACATGGGGGAACCAGGTAACTGGAAAGGCAGGGCAGGAGGAAGTAGCAGGACAATTAATGATTGATGGCAAAGCATAATAACTTAATAACTGAGTGAACTGTGACAATAATCAAAACATCACTACTACTTAATACCTTCTGTTGTAAAAAAAAAAATGATTAGAACTTCTCTTTCTACTTGCAAAAATGTGGATTTAATATTGACTTTTATACTTAATATGAAAGCAGTGATTCTGTTTTAACATCACCATTCAACAAGCAAATTGGGAAAGAAGAAACATGCAATATGGCATTTCAATATTTCTGTTGCTAATTAGCTTCTAACAACTAAGCTTTCTTTTCTGTCCCAGTCACATGTCTGCTCAGTAGTTAGCAGGATCCACTCACTTATAAATAGTCACCAGAGAAAACTGTTGAAAGATTTGAAAGAAAGCTCAAGGAAATGTAGTCAGTGGTGATTAATTATGTAATAATCCAGTAAACATCCGGACATCTTATTCATTATCATGCAATGGACAAATATATATACATATACACTGTACATTATTACCTCACAGTCAACAAAGCTGCAACACTGGGAATGAAATTACTGTGAATGCCAAATATTTTTGTACTGAGTAAAAAGAAAGTCTTACTTAAAGGAAAGTAGGAACAAATACATTAGAGTTTTAACTTACACTTATACTTAAGTATACTCTTTTTTGTAAATGTTAGTGATTAATTTACTATATATAAGTATATAACTGGAGGATATGAGAACCTCTGAGTGGAAGAAGCCTACGGTTCACTTCAGTTTGGTTGGCAGAGTGGATAGGGTATGATATCACCTCTATGGGTCAATGTAGTTGGCTCGTACCAGGGAGAGGGGAACATATCCATCCAGGTGTGAAATCGATTGGGCATCCTGACAACCTGTGTCAACATCTCCTCTCCGACTTCTGCTCCACCTTCACGTTTTACTTTCTCTCTGAAATTCAAAACCTATTTAAATGAACATAACTCCGCCGACCAACATCATTGCAAATCAAAGCACGATTTTCCACACCTCCACTGTTTCAAACAGCAACGCGCAACCTTTCACCTTGAGGCAGCAGCATTTTTGCCCGCCATGCCTTCCTCCTGTTCAGTCAAGTTCACACCCCTGTGCTTGTCACTCATCTTGGTGGGATGTTTATTTTGAAGTATGTAGCCCAAGGCTGAGATAACTGACTGGAGAACCATCACAGGCTTTGAGAGCGGAGGGTGGATGAAGCCATACTGATCATCACGCATCATGTTTTTTGAATTGGTTTGTCTGCCACACACAAAGGATCGCTGTATTTTTGTTGTTTCTTCTTTCTGACTTACTGTCTACTTCTCTGCCATGATTTTGCTGTGCTGTGGCCACTAACCTCCCCTTGAGATCCACAATTGAGGTCACTTCTGCCAGATATTGGACAGATCAAACATACATCAGATGGCCCAAAACATCCCAAAGATCACAGAAAATCCAATTTCAGGCATGTAAACACAGAATCATTCTGACTCCTAACACTCCTTACCTTCACTATCTTTAAAGATAGAATCTCTAATGTTTGCTTTTTGATATACTAACATTATAACCAAACTATATTGGAGGATGAGTGAATGAGAGAATAATGAAACTGCTTTAGGATTACGCAGTTGGCCAATGACATTTCTATCTCTTAGATAGCTGCATAACAACAAGCTCCACCGTCTTTACCAGTTTATAGGTGATGACGTGAAAAGATTCTAGATTTCTTTCCCCACTCCCACCTTGGCACTTTTACCACATCTTATCTCCACCCTTGCCACTTTAACTCTGTGCTCCTCCACCCCAACATGCAAAGCGCAGGACCATCTAAGATGGCTGCAGGTCCTGCTTCCTTGTATTAGCATGCCCAGAGGGTAGGTAAGCCACTTAACCTGTCATCTCAAATTGTATGCACAACAGCAGATAGGGGGCTTGGCTCTCCCTTCATGCAGGACAGAGTGAAGCACTCAGACTGCGTGGGAGCAGTCGAGACTGCAGCTGAGTGAGGGCCACGGGGATGTTGGGATGCTTACGGGTCAGATGGGGATGCACAAGTGTGTGTTTGAGATGAGTGGAAAGGAGATGAGACTGATGGTTGATACCAGGGGGGACTATGGTTATTGTAGGGTTGGTTCTGAGGGTGTGCAGATGTGGAAAATGTCAGTGGATATCTCATGAAGGGATGACATCTTAATTTTCCCTCAGTGTCCCCCAGAAATGTGCAGCAGAGTGGAATCTTTTGCAGTTTGGTTTGGTTAAGCTAATGTCTTCTGTTAGACAGCCTGGAATTTTTTATGTGTTGCTTACAGTAAGTCATGCTCATTTACAACAATGCCTTGCTTCACACATATTCAGTTGCACACACACAACTGGCACACAACATCACCTTGACTACAATAAAAAACAAATATGTAGTTCATTGTGATGGATTGTCTGACTCAATCAAGTGTCAAGTCTCTGTAAAATTGATGTTCATCTGCAATAAAAATTTACCAAGTGAAACCAGTGGCTGCCTGCAGAGTTGGAAAACAGCACTACAGCAGAAAGCTGTAAACCATAACTTTCAAAACTGTGTGTTTTCAGGTACATCTCAGTCACATGGAGCACCACCGCACCTTCTGGTATTGTTTGCTAATGCTTTAACTGACAACACTACAAACTGTGTGTTGCTTCCCATATGCTGCCCTATAAGACATTTGAATCTTACTTTGTTTCTACAAGGTCATATTGTTGTTGTTGCTGTGTTATTTCACTATTGAGCTTAAGAATTTTTGCGCCTACCATCCTTCCACACTCTTAGCATACTGTACGGTGACTGTGAAGTGACATAAAAGCTGTCATTCCATACGTTGTGCAATTGTTCACCCACTGTAGAAGCCTCCTCTTTGAATCACACTGAGGAATGAGGGCACTTATTACTCTGTTTTTTTGATGCTGTGTAAAGTGAAGATGGAACCTCAGAACCACATCAGTGACTGAACATGTTTGTCATTATCAGTATATGCCCTCATGTTGCTTTAAAGAAATCTTGTGAGACTTCATCGGTCTTGGGCATTTTAATATTTACCATCTTTTGCTAATGGGCTACTCTTCCTGTTCTTCGTCTCACTTTTATATTCCTATTCTTATATCTTGTCCCTGAACCACTCAATTCCCCTCACTTCTGTCACTGCTTCTCATTCAGTGGCTCTACAACTTAACTTGACATCTATTTATTGATTGTTCCTGCAGCATGGAGCTGTTTGAAGTCACATTTGTCTGACTATCGAATACCCTTGCCCTCCACCGACCCTCCTCCTCCTCCTCCCACTTCAACTCCTCCACATCTGTACTTGACAGGCTCACTTACCCCTCTTCCTGCATTCCCCTCTCCTTCCCTTCACTCTGCCAGTTTTATCTGCATGGCAGAGGAAGTGAAAGGGGGTCACTATCCACCGTCCTATCAGATGGGTAAACACCCACGGTCCTTCACTGTGGTAAAAATCAATAGCCGGCAGGCTTTATAATAGACATGCCCATCTAAAGCTGAGCACAAGATTAGCAGCATTAAGTAGGTCTTGCCAGAACGTGTATTCTTGACAAATTCCTGGAAAAATACAAAAGAAAGGTGTTAGAGGGTCACTTGCTGAAGTGAGAAGGTGATGTCATGTTGTTTTTTGCATTTTAAAAGAACAGTTAATGTAATGTACAATAGGGCAATAAATTGTAATCTAACTTTAGATGTTTCCGTCTACTTTTCTCATTGTCACAGTCTTAATTATCCAAGCTCAAATCACCCTTTCCAATTCGCAAAAACAAAATACCCATCAGCCCTCTCTCTATTACAGACAGCATCTGTCTTGAAGCACCGCGTCCAATGCATCTGGGCAGAAGCCCTTGCCTTAATTACAAAATGTAATTATGTTGTAAGTCAGTTTTTCTAGAGTTCATGTGCATGCTTATTAAAGGACCATGACTTTAATTTTTCTATATTTCTCTCAAAACAACCTTCAATTTAATTACTGTCATGCCACCGTTCTGCTAGTCCTGAAGTTCAGATTGTTATCAAACTTTTTTTATTACCTGGCATGACAAATGAGTAGGCTCTGTAAAACTCGTTAAATACAGATTCCTATCATGAACAATATTTCCATAATATCACACATACCCGGTATGATTATTAAATACTTGGTTACTTATCAAAATAAGATCTGTTAAAGGTTATAAGCAAGACCTTGAAGTGTACTAACTGGAACATGCATCCACAGACCCTGTGCTGGTCATATATACAGCATCCCATGGTTAACAGTATATTACACTTAGACCATATTTGTTTTCCCCAATATTGACATTGTGTCCAGGTGCTTCAAGTCATTTCCCCCTCTGTAGCTGCCAAGCCGTAACTCACACCTTAGGGCTAGATAAGGCTTCTTTGCTCCGCTGCACTTCATAACAACATATCTAGACACACAACCCAACTGTATGTGTGTGTGTGTGTGTGTGTGCACCTACTGTACGCACAGAGACCCACTCTAAGCTTATAGCAATCTGTTGGCATTCTTTTAAGCTTCCCTGGCTGCAGCGGAAGTAATGATGCTGTACATCAGGTGAGGGAGGAAAGCTTTTTATAGCTGCTGTTTGGCCTTTAGCTGCGCTCTCTGTTCAAACCTGCTGAAATCAGGAGCTCTCCCGGACATCTCTGCTGTGTTTAGTCTCACGTTCATATTCTTCTAACTATGTGTGTAATAAAAAAGCTTTTGTTCAGTGGCTATTAACATATCACATACTGTGCTCTACATTTTTTAGGGGTTCCAATAAGCTTTTAATGTAAATGGTGCTATTTGCGGATGTTTAGAAACATTTTAAAATGTATTGATTGTAATAAGTGTCATAAATCAAAGTATAAACTTCAGAAACTTTTGGAAATTAATAGATCAAATAAAGTATATACAGTATTTCATATGTATGGTATTCCAGTTTATGAATAGAAGTAACATCCAACAAGACTAACTTCCAGTGACTGAAAAGGTGAGAGTTTTAAACAGGCAGCTCATTGATAGACAAAATGTTTTAGGATCAGATGGGGATTAGCACAAGTCAGAATATGCATTTGGTGGCTCTCTAATATGATGTAATTTCATTGATCTTGAATATGAAATGTATATTTTTATAATTTAGCAAGTTACCACAGTTACAGTTAGTTAGGGACCAACATTTTTGCTTTTTCCCCCGTCACCCACTCTTGTCTGCTCTCACTTCCTCTCACTCATGTTTTAAATGCAGACATCACATTTTAAGCAACTTAAACATGATTTTTGAATAAGCATGTCAACCCCAAAGCAATGACCATATTATGTAATGATTATGTAATGTTGCATGGTTCTGGTGTTAAGATATGCATTACAATTGGCAAAGCTGGACCTGGCTTTTAAATATTTTACTATGTGTATTTGAGCTTACCAAAGTCCTATCAAAGGCTTAAATAGTTGCACGTTTGTAATGAGACAGCATCTCTAACCACCAGGCCACTCTTAAATTTTCCTTCGATGTTCTTCAACTTAGAGTGGCTCTAGCCTAAATGAAACATTGCACTAGATAGTCATTTTTCATGTGGAGGTGGAAATTATATGTCGCTTGTCAACATAATTACATATGTATCATAATGTATGAGCCAACAGTGATTACAATTAGACACTCTCCTGATTGCTTTGTGGGTGCCAGGATTTTAAGCTCAGGTCAGCAACTGGAATCAGACAGGAGACACACAAACATTCATTAACTTTCTTTTTGTCATGCATACTTAAGTTAACAAAAGCCCACGCCACCTTCCCGAAATTACATTGTTATATTGGCAGGGGTATAATTTCCCAGAGATGGTAATTACTTGAGATGTTGTTACAGCGTTGCCATACATCATGAATGCTCTTGCCGCACTTCACATCAGTCTAGGATGTGGTGTTTACAGTGTTTAGAGGACTACCCATGGTGCATCTCTCTGTCTTCAAAGGGCAGACCTGCTGCCTCCCGGGAGTGTCTGGGTTTTAGCTCTGACTCTGAAAGAGCCATCATAGACACAGAGAGAGAAAGTCAGAGAAACAAAAAGGGGGGATACAGAGAGAAAATACAAGAAAGAGAGAACTGAAAGAGATTAAATGAAGAAAAGAGAGAAGAAAGAAAAGGAAGAGTTGGATTGAAGGAGACAAGAAGAGTAAGAAAACATATCATTTTCATTCATTTGTATTTTAATAATACAACTAAATGATTAAAATTCCTCTGTATGCTGTACAAGCAACCTTTTGTGAATTAAATGCAGGCATAATATCAGTATAAGAAACTATAAAACGCAAAACATGTCACATTTTTCTCCATGTTTGTTTGCTACAACTTGGCTCTATCCCCAAGAGAACTTAAAACAAAGGAGTAAGACTAAAGAAATATTAAGAAATACACATAGCACTTTAAAAGCTGCACTCATTTAAATTTCTACATTAACAATGGATCCACAGACTATATGGAAGTTAAAGAGGTTAAAATTAGTAGTAGTAGTAGGGCTCATCATTACCCTAAGAGAACTATGACTCAACTTTCCATATCCTCTCACCTCCTCTTAGCTCTACAGAGCATGTTAGCATCTTTCAGCTCATTGTTTTTATTTTAGAGCTGCAAATTTAATTTAATATTTTGATCCCAGTTTCACGCCATGGCAGGCATCTTTTGTCAAAGGAAAGGCTAGGATAAAATCCACTGTATACTACTTGCCCAGCACAAAGCAGCAGGTAGACAGAGTCAGAGACTAGCTTGCGAGTATTTAACAGCTGAAGAGTCAGATATTCCAAGCAGGAGTTGGTGGACACCAAAAAAGAGCAACAAGGGAGATAAATGTTGGACTTACATTGTTCCAGGGACCAGAAACTCAATCCCAAGTGGCATTTAGAGCTCCTGACAGCTGTAGAGGATGTCATAGAAGGTAACCTTAGTGAAAATGTGGTACTGCAAACTGAAGAAACACATTACATTCAAGCTGCAGTGGAGCATCAATGATTCTTGGGCCAAGTGGATGGAATTTATTGCATGCCAAGTCTATGAGATGAGCACAGTTTGCCAGGTACTTCTGCCAAAACACGGTGAGATTCTATTTTGGCCTTTGTGTCCAGTGGTAATGAGAACATTGTTTTGAACAAGCACTAAAAACAGCAGCATCTCATTGAGCCGTTCATTGGTGCTCTTTATAACCAGGGAAATTAGCTGGCATGTCTCAGGCCTTGTTTGACTGTACTCTCCTGGTTGGTCGTTTAGTATTCCATGCATTTTCGCTACCCAGAAGAAGCTGGACACTCCTCTGTAAATGTAAAACATCCTCATTGAAATGTCAAATTTGAATATTTCCGCCTGTGTCTGATGAACAATCTGCTTTATTGCCTCTGTGATCGTCCACTCAGGAGCTGAGAATTAAATTTTTCGACATTCTACCACTGCCTACTCTTACAAAGGTCAGACTGATAGGATTTTTATTTGTTGCACACTGTTCATATGGGAGTGAAGTATGATCCTCTTGATTAGTCTCATAATTCTGTTATCAGCACTCCAAAAGGTTGCGTGGAAGCTGCTTTAAACCTGCACCTGTTTGTCTTGGTATGAAAGGTGTTATTGCCATATTGCCTTGGACACTGGAAATACTGTGGCAACTTGAAGTTAATAGAATCTGCTCTTGAATGACAGTTACATTCTCTGGACTGCTTCTTAATCAGCCTGTTTATGTAGATTACCAACATCTCCACTGCAGCTGTCAATGTCAGCATCATATTCAAAACAGGAAGTTTTCAGTACAGGTTCCCTTATGGCAAATCTGTCCCTGGGCACCAGATCCCCAGGGGCCCCTAAAAGCCCCAGGTCCTCTGTGTGGTTTGTAGTGTTATGATCAATTAGAACTCTGTTTAAGAATGTGTGTTAATGAAGCACAACATTCCTAAATTAGCTTGTATTTAATTATGTTACCACACAGCAAACCTGGGAGCATGGATTATTAATAGCAGAGCACTACTGTACACAATGCAAAGGAGGGGAGAGGAATGGGGGGTGGGCGTGAATGGGGACCCCCACAGCTCATTTTCGCCCCAGGGCACTTAGCAGGTTAATCCTGTCATGCCTAAATGTGCTATTCTGATTATACTGTTATTAATTTACACATTGAACCTAGGTCATGAGAATAATGTCATTTCTTCAATCCAAACATTTTGTTACTTTTTACTTTTTTGTTTTGTATACTGATCCAGATCCCCTTGTTGACATAGACAATATCTGGCATCCTAAGATTCTAAGAAAGTTACTCAAAACATTAGTACTGACTTAGACTACTTTATATCTGCAACTCACATTTAATTCCTCTTCTGATTGTTTAAAATTTATCAGCCAGGGTTTCAGCTGAGACCAGATGTCTTCATTCTTCTGACAATAACTTCTAGCTGTCCCCACAACTAATCTGTCTGTCTGCCATGTCATGCCCCTAAACCCTGGAATACATTATCTTTCTGGATCAAAATAGCTGAACCTGAGGGGCATTTTTCAATTGACATTTCTTGATTAAAACTTAAATTTGGAACTTGGCCTTTTTTTTATCATTTTAATTTGTGATGTTCTACTCTTTTAGCCTTTATATCATCCTGTGTTTTATATATATATATATATATATATATATATATATATATATATATATAGATAGATAGATAGATAGATAGATAGATATA
The DNA here is from genome assembly GCA_033238685.1 of Lates japonicus. Classification (NCBI taxonomy): domain Eukaryota; kingdom Metazoa; phylum Chordata; class Actinopteri; family Centropomidae; genus Lates; species Lates japonicus. The sequence goes on from BRZM01003569.1 coordinate 8,135,074, forward strand.
TATATATAAAGTGCCTTACTTTTGAATGTGTACTTTCTGTACAGTTTGTACTTCGCAAAATTAAATTTTTCTGGGTAGGCAGGTGGAACCTCCATCCCCATCCCCAGGAAAAGTTGGTTAGGGAGCACCATCTGTCATCATAGAGTGATAAGTTTAACCCTTGCTGTATTTCACTAAACTTCTCTGTAATGGGGCTCTTTAGGCTAAGAAGAAAGCCTGATAACTGCACTGACACAACCAAAGGCCCAGTGTTTAAGTGTGTACCCAATCCTCTGCTCAGGAGGTGAGAATGCAGTAATACCCATCTCTTGACACCATCCTGATTGACTGTCACAACACATAAAGTCAGCCAAGATAACTCCCACGCCCTACCTATCCTTGCTGCTATGCAGAAGGTGGTGGGAAACCCTGCTGACCCACGGCTGGTGTTGGTGGAGCACTACACTGTAAGACAAAAGCAGTCTCTCACTCTCACAGCCCTCTTGCTCGTGCAGAGCATGATCCATGGGAAAAGCCTGACAGACGCACACAAAATACCAACTAGACCTCCTGCTCTTGCTCTGAACTTTCAGAAGAGAGATTCATGTGTTTCGAGGGAAGATGGGATAGGCAGGAAGAACTGATACATTTCCCTTACAGAAAGAAATCCAGTTCTCTAAGTTTGGGAGGAAGGTGAAACAGGAATGATACTCCTTTAGACTGGAAACCTTTTTGTGAGAGGCTGCCACTGCTGGAACCATTGTTCAGGAAGATAAGGATAGTGTGTGAGAGGCTGGTGCTACTAATTTAGTATCCAGCTGGCAGGGACATTTCAATGGGCAATAGTGATACACTATAACAAAAAACCAAACATAACTGCTGAGTTAAACATGTGGAATGACAAAGAAAAACTTAACTGGCATTAATCATCCTGTTTTTCCCCTCCTTCTGCCTCATGTAGTGTCAATTGAGGCCTGATGGATGGCTCGTCTCTCTGCCTGGATTCCAACAGAAAGGCTGTAGCCTATCGACAGGCCAGAGACCCCTTGGGGAATCCTGTGCTCACCCCACAGCCCATACATCTCTGGACACTTAGAGTAGCTACTTGTGTATTTATTCCACAAATTGTGGATGCACTGTCCCTTTCTTAAAGTTGCAGTTGGAGACTGTGCACTTGCTGTCCCTGCCAGTCTATGAATCATTTATTTTAAAGTAAACCAAAGGGATAACTGATACAGAAGCTCTAATACTGTTTAGACCAGGTTCCTGAGAAAGCCTGAATTCTTTATAAATTGCTCATAAAAATGTTGCTGCTGTGCTGTATTTTTTTGGTTTTGGTTTTTGGGTAGTAACAGTGAAATTGCCATCAACTGACACGACATATGGTTAGCCATTTTAGCCGTTTTTAACGATGTGATGTAACTGATGATCAAAGTTATAGCATGTGATGTTATATCCTGATATTTGCTGTCTCTAACAGTGCAATCACTCTGCCCACAATCCCCTCCTGAATAACTAACCCAGATACGCCATCATGTCAAATTTACAATGTCTTTTGTAGTAACCTCAAAATTTGTCTCTTCAAGCAACATATCATGTCCTTCACTCCTTGTTTGAGTGAATTGCATATCAACAGATAACTCCTAGGCAGGTTTATTACGTATATGTATGTACAGTGTCACTGTGACAGTAGCAGTGTTGTAGGAATTTAAGGCACCTATAGGCAGGCAGTGTAAATCAATCTGATGAGAAGCATCAGCTAGTTGCCCTAAATGTAAATGTCTATTCCCTCTAAAAACAAAACAGATAATCCATTGAACATGATGCTGATTGTCCTCTGTTTCTGCATGCTCTGCTAAGCAATCAATTAAAATGGACAGACACCTTATTCTAGATTTATATGGCAAGCAAATATATCTCTTTTCTGCTGTTGATTGCCAGCGATTGCTTACACATTTCTGCAGCACTTTTGAGAAATACATCAGCGCACATGTGTGATTGGCAGAAAACTTATGTTTTCAGTAACAATTTCTTAGATTGTGCGTTAATTTGCTCTCTGCTCCCAGGCTCTTTCCTCTGCATCTCTCTTCCAAATAAGTGAAACAGTAAGTGAGGAGAGAATTAAAGAGAGGATAGAGGGCAGTTGGGTTGGGTTTCCTGGCTGCATGGCCAATGCTCCTGTTTGACCTTACCTTGGATTATTTGCAGCACCTGTTGCCCCTTGTTGTCTGATGATTAATAATGCAGAGACAGCATTAGCTCCCCTCTTTTCTGAAGTGAGAGAGGGAGATGGGGACAAGTAGGTAAGACAGAGAAGACTGTGAGAGGGGATAGGAACATTGTTTTTGTGTTGTGGATGTTTTGAGAGTCATCGTGAGAAAACACAAACAGACAAACCTGGGGGTGGTGGGGAGGGATGCAGAGACAAAAGATGCAGCTAGGAATTCAAGAAAAAAAGATGGAGGTAGAAAGAGACAGGAAAAAAGCATACCTAGCCTACCTCTACTGTTTTTATTCCCTCCAAGGCTGTCTCCTCTCTCCTCTTGTGTCTCAGCAACTCAGCGTTGTCATTCACCTAACCTTGGTGGCAGAGTGGAAGGTTTCTTGGCGCCTGCCAGTTGTTCTTGGCACGGCAACGCAAGGGAATAAACCTCGGCGCTTTCATGATGAGGCGCTTAGCAGATGTCTGATGAACAGCTCGACGAAAGTTCGATCTCCCAAGGACACGGTACCTTTGGGATCTGTGACGAGATGTGCATGCTTATGTGTGAGTTTGAAGAATCAGACTTTGAAATATCAAATCAGGATCAGTGTTTACAGGTATCAGACTTGGTAGCCCTGTGCAGAGAGGAAAAAAACTAACTTACAGTAAATAGTGATACAATGCAATCTATTTAACTTGTTTCAGTGATAGCAGGACATGTAACACCCCAGTATTCCTACACAGGAGGACACTAAAAACACACAAAAACCAACATTTTATGTCAGGGTGTACACATTGATGTAGCTCACTCTAACACAAAAAAGATATAATGCTCTCAAACACATGAGTAAGTCCAATATGTACAATATAACTGTGTCCTGCCCTCGCAGTATAGGTAAATGGACAGTGACAGACGCTTTGTCAGTACAGACTGACACAATTGATGCTGACTGTCTGGGTCAACGTGTCCTGAGAACAAAGGAACGGCCATCCAGATTTCCAGGCACAGATGAAGAATTTTACCCCTGGGATGTTTGAGCCTTGAACATAATCGAGCCTGTCCACCGCCAAGGTGGATGGACTGCGACACAGAGAGCTGAAACAAGGTTAGAATGCGGATAACATACCAAATGTGAACTGTATGAAAGGAGTAGAAGTTACTTTGCATAATAATAATAGCAGGTTAGCTGCTGCATCTCCTGACAATAGGTTAAAACAAAAGAGGTTGCCTTTTCACCTATATAAGTTTAAATACAGCATTATTGTATTATAATGTAAGAGCTCTTCAAAATAAAAGCATCCAAATGGATATTTTCCCTTGGACTGTCTGTATAACATGAGGATCCAATCTGTAAAAGTCATAAATAGTGTTGCAAACCACTGATACTTTAAAAATCAATTCAGGCTATTTCAGTTGTTTGCAATTAACCATTCATAAAAACTACACTGTTGAGTTGAGCCTACACTATTGATTTCAGCAGCTTCCAAATCAGAAACAGCTATGTTTCTCAGGGGAACAGATCAGTCTCAGGATGCCAAGATTATCATTATATCATAGAGAAAGTAATTAAATTTTTCTCAGAATGTTATAATGTATGTATGAATTTACTTTTTGTCCTGAAAGAAATTCGGAAAATGCATCACAATCTATACTGTAACAGCAAGATTAAATGACATTGTGATTCAGTAGCCTCAGCTCTGGATAATCCCTGAAGTGGAAGTCGTCTTTCAAGTGGCTCACTGTGCATTTTAGTAGTATTTGGCAGGCTTCTTGCCCGGGTTAAATACCTTGTTTCTCCCTTGACCTTTTTTGCCTGTTTCCCTGGCATAGGTGGAGCCAGCGTATTAATTTGATTGAAATGTGGTGGCTCGTACGAGGGGGTTAGAATCAGGGGTTAACAGCTATCGTGATTAAGCCTCATTCTCACCCAGCGTGCTACTTCACAGAATTCACACCCAGCGTATCCTATCAGGTATGAGGTGGCAAGTATGCAAAATGCTTAAACAGCCCTCTTGTGCACGCATTTCCACTGTGATGCGGAATGCAAATTGGTCAGGGGGGTGGGGTGGCAGGCAGGCAGGCAGGCATCAATGCACTCTCAGGCATCAACACACATACGCAAGCATTCATACACGCACACACACACACCTTGCTCGCTCTCAAGGTCAGACAATATTGGCAAATGGTAAGATAAAAGCAGAGCATCACTTGCAGCCACAGAGCAGTCTGAGATAACATCACATTCAGTGCTACATGAAACACAAATGTGGCTATGTATATAAGCTATGTATTTACTTATATTGGTGCGTTTTTTATGAGAGGCTGTCTTCTTTTCATGATATTGAGACAAATTGCAGCGTGGCCATGAAAGCTACTCTGCTGATTAACTCTTCGCGGATGGCTTTTTATCTGTTGGCATTTGATGTACGACATCTTTGTAAGGGCTACGGTCGAATGCAATCACGGGCCCTTTCATTGCAGGGGCCCCCTCAGATTGCCTGCTAGTTCTCGAGGGAGGCCATCCTTCAGAAAATATTGACTGTTGGACAGCGAGTGCCTGTGTGTATTAGGAGGGCCGCTTTAGAGAGAAATTGCAAATGCCTTTGTGTGTGTCTACGTGTGTGTTGTGCCTGTCTGTCTCCATGTACTAATGGAGAAATAGGAGGATGCAAGCCACCCGGAGTGCAAAGGTCACTTGCCTTGTAAAAGGGAGAAAGGAAATTCCATTTTCCACAATACATTGCTCCCAAATGCACACAGTCCTCCATCTCTGTGTTTTTTCTTTGCTGTTTATGCACAGGAGTTTCTGAGCTTTTAAGGAGTTACATCTCACCTGCTACATTCACAGTCTTTCAGCAAGGCTCTCTATTACCAGCCCGTCAAATTTCAACTTCATTTTCTTTTTCTCAGAAAGGCTGAATTGTAACCACATTTTCAGCAAGGTCTAATCTTTGTACTCATCTACTACTTTCAGTAACAAAAACTGCGTTGAAATGCCTGAGTTTTTCTTTTAGTTGAGTTTGTGAGGAGAAGTCGCAGGGCTGCTTTTAGAGAGGGCAGCTTCATCCATGAGATGACCCTCTCTTGTCCCATATTTTGGCTCTTACACTGAAAGGCTTTTCTGTAGTGTAGCACTTCTTTTTCGTACATGACCACTGAAGAAACAAAGACATTTGACAGTCCTCCCACTATTTAGTTTCATTTATTCTTCGTAAAACCAGGAATTTAAGTTCCTTACCGTAGGTATAGCAGCTCAACTGTGTTAAAACATCCCCATGTGTATGCTAGTGGCAAGTGTGCTACAGGTACAACAGTGGATATGCTGTTTGTATTGTCAGTCAGGCCAGTCAGGGACTTTTAATAGGCCCATTAGTTAATCTGTAAAACTGACAATATTGTGATGGAACTATGGGAAATGCCATCTCTTTCTCAAAGACATTTCCAACCTGGCCTTTAATGCAAGTCAGGTAGTTTAAAGCTTATGCTCAGTGACCCAAGAGCCAGTCCTGCACCCTGAAGAATACTTGGTGAGATTTAGATTTGGTCTCCCTTTGGGCCTATGACCCTGTGACTATCTTTATAGGTCACACTTGACTTGCATTATCCCACGCTGATACTAAAGTGACTATTAAGTGACAGTAATGTGAGACGTGTCAAGGGTTAATCTATTGTTGGGGTTAAGGTTAGAGAAGGGTCAGGATGGGGTTTTTGTGATCTGGCTAATGACAGGGTTTGAACAACAATCCAGCAACATTGTTTGGACATCAGTGCTTTTTTACCTCTTGCTTGCTAGTGCCAGCAGTAAAATGAATTGCTACTCATTTGCATTTTAGTAACTGCATTTGGAGACTGTCCTCACAAGATAACATTTGTCATTTGTTCTAATGCACAATATGATCTTTCAACTTGACAAGGACCTCCAGAGGAGGAATCAATTATGGCAGTTGTCTGAAGTAAAAGCACAGTCAGCTTTCTAATTTTTTTTAACCATGACAATGCCAATTCTTACCTTAAGTAAATAGTTGTTTTTTTTTAGCCATGACAACAACCTTGACAAAGTAGTTAAGCCTATCAGAAAACCGTCAAAAACGTTTGTAATGATACTGACAAAGACAGTCATCTTGTTGATTGCAGCATTAGATCAGAAAAGGCTCATATGTTCCAACTAGAGATTGTTGTTTAGTTTAGAGGACTTTACAGTGATTTTAAATGATCAGTCAATATGGTCAAAAGCCTCTTGTGTTGCAAGCAAGTCTTGTATTTGGGGATCGGGTGCCCTAACCCCTTTGATTATTTCAAAATACAAAGTCACTAAAACTCCAAAATGTGTGCCCACTGCAGGTAATTGCCAAATTTGTAAATGTAAAATGTTCATCCGTGATTCAGGGGATAGTTAGGAGGCTACACAACTGCTAATGTTCCTCCATCAACAGCATGTCCTCCCTTTGTGTCCTTGAGCAAAACAGTGTATCCCATGCTCACTCATTGTAAATTTATCAGGAGAGGAGCATCAGCAAATTGCCAAACAGTGAAATTCAGAGTAGCAGTAAGGATACACATGGTGCTCACGTCTGGGGCTCAACCATGGCTAAGAGGCAAATACAGTTGAAGTGGAGTGGAAAGATGGCTGCAGTTTCTCAGATGAAGCCTCAGACAGCTGGTGTAAGTTTATCTTACAAAGACACAGTCACTAGCTAACACACGTTAATTCCCGCCTGTGCTATGAGCTTTCTGCTTGAATGAGAGTAATTATCGCTTCAGTCTTGATGTGGAGACACCAATGCTCTTGATGTCTTTGTTTAAGCTGAAGTGAGAGCCCTGCCTCAATCGCCCACATGCACGTAATTCAAGTTGCACTGCAAAACACAGTTGTCTGCCTGGATGTGTGTATAATCTCGACATTAATGCAGGGCCATCTCAGGGCATTTTGTTGCCCTAGGCGAGCTGTCTGCTGGCACCCCAGAAGGGTCTGATTATTTCATTAGAATATTTTATGACAATTAGAGTCATTTTTAAATATGATTTCAAAATGAACTTTATTAATTTTCTGTTCTGCTTCCATCTCCATACTAGTATCCTTACATGCATACTAGTCCCAATTATGCATTATGATGGTTTTAACCACATTCACCGACAGTCACTATGAGGCTGTCTCTTACGGTAGTCCTGATTATGTTTTATGTTACAAGATTTATCTGAATTCTTATTCCATTTTTCCTTAATTATACAACTTTCAGTGCACACTTTGGACCGACACATAGAGAGCATGGCAGCAGGTTGCTTGCTCTCAAAGCTATGCCTTCATTGTTTTAATGGAGCACAGTGGGGCTATTTTGACAGCTGTCATCCCCCTGAGCCAACATCTTGATTTAGTTCTGATAGGCTACCTATATTAAATGCCTGGATTTTCCTGCTGCACGACATAAATGAGGTTATGTTAATTTCACGGTAGCCTCATTGTTTACGTACAACATTCTCCATATCTCAATAATGATTTATCCCAGCGTGGAACATATTATGCTGTTTGCAATCGAACATGAGTAAACTCGTGATTCTTACATAGTGGTGTAGTGTTTGCATGTGTTGGTCTAGTTTAAACATTGTTAAATATTCTGAGTCTGATTTAGTTTATCAAAAGATGTAGGCTGTAGTGATTTTCAAATGTCTTAAGAATTACAAGGAGTGTATTTTTTCTATGATTTCTAAGCCGTTTTATGGATGTTTTTATGATAATATCATCAGGATGTGTGACTCACATTGAACCTGAATATTTGTCCTGTGTATGTCTGTTCAGGTTTGATTGAGTCATGACTCTGAGGAAGGGTTTGAGTTTTTGGCACAAATTGCAGCAATTGGGTGCTAAAGATTTTAAAGTACCTTAACCGCCTCCCCCATTCCACTCTCCATGTCCCCCTGTGGAGGCGCACCTCACAGTGAAAATCCTCTGGCTGATATCCAGTACATCTGAGTGTATAGACCGTACTACCTCCTTTGCAATGACATCATGCCGCTAGACAAGAATTTAATTACTGTCTAGCCTTCAAGAAGTATAATTAACCGTATGAGATAACCATGTCTTTTCAATTACATGCATGTTTTTATTTGATTATGGAACAAACAGAAGACAAACAAATGTTTTGCCCCAAAAAGATTTTTAGAAATTGGCAAATTGTTGAAACCACACTTGACCTCAAATTCCAAACCAGATATCAGGTCCATCCATCTGGCGTCTCTGGGGGAAGGTTAGAGGGAGGCTGGACAGGAGATCAAGGTCACACCTCAGGATGCTGCATTTGAGCTTGGGCTAAAAACATGCCTTTGCCCTGTGCAGAGTGGGATAGTATGTCATGTCGCAACTCTGCCTGGCTCAAACGATGGGAGCATGTCGGGGGGAGGGGAAAAAAAAAAAATCAAGGTCTTGCCCTTTTTAACCATGTTCCTCTGCTCTGGGGTAACAGCCCCTGGGGTAGATAATAATGGAGTAATCCTCTTATCTGTTGCTGCTTCCCTCACCCTCACAGATCATTTTTCTTCTGCTCTAGTGTATCATTCCATACTGAGCTGGCACTGTGCTGAATGTTTTCCCATTTGAGTTTTGTGCACAGTTTGGCTCAGTTCAGATTACACTGGTGAAATGCAATGAAAAAGGGGAATATTTTCAATGAAAAATTTAGGATAGATTGTTTAATACCTACACTGTTTCTTCCTTCTAAAGTTAATGAATAATTTAACTGTCAGATTACTCATATGAGACCGTCACTGTCCATTTAATGTGAAACCCTCAGAATAAACTAGTAAATGTCAAAAACAGAAAAGCTAAGGGCTGTTTTCCTGGCTCAAGGAAAAGATGATGATATTTTTGGTGCATATGTTGTTGATAACATGTTTTATTAAAAGCATAAAAGAAACTCACTGGCACACACTAGCTGCACTCAGTAGCTTACAATACCCTGCGAAGCTACACACATTGGCACACATATTGGTGCCTCCGTCCAGGCGTGTTGGACATGGTGTGTGAAAGGTGCCCTGCTGTGTGGTTGGTGACAATGACTATTTCTGTACTCGCTCTCAGACAGAGAGACAAGCAGGATGTGAAGGAGATGAACTCTCATCACACTGTGCTAAATAGCACCGAGGGGCACAAACCACACCTAACATTAGCATGCTCCTTTCTAAAGCTGTCATGCCTCTGGGCCACCAGTCTGCAGCTACTGAAAGGTCATATGAGAGCTATGAATACAAGTCTTAATAGATGATTGTGGTTGCATACAATTTTAGCTTTGTCCCTTTTACATATGAAAATGGACAAGATTCTTTTATCCAGGGAAGGTCAGTTTAACACAAATTGTCCTTTTTTCTTTTTTTTCACACCTGTTCTACATTTTCCCCCACTTTTTCCACAGGTTCCAAACCTCAGTGAAAAAGCTGTTTGAAAATTGTGCGTGTGTACCTAAAGAAGGCACAAATGACTAATCTGTATATGTTTTAAAGTATCAAATGTTTGCATGTCCAGCTTTTAATAAAGCACAAAATGACTGCTGTTTAGGTTTATTTTTCATTCATAAGTTTGATTTTTCACCTAATCTGAGCACCAAAATAGTAAGACAGGTCTGCTGCTTATGGTTTCATATTTTAAGTTATTCCTTGTACTCTGCAGCATTGCACTGTGCTGAAGAAAGTGTTACGAAATGTGTTTGATTCTTCTAACTGTATGCCATGAAAAAACAAAGCTCTATCAGTAATAGATGTAGCTATTAATTTCAGCTGCTGCTACTACTTATCACTCTCTTGTTCAACCAAAAGGTGTTGAATGAATCTCCCAGCTGACTGTGAAATAAATTGTTTGCACACTCTGCATATGTTTATTTCCTCTCTATACAAACGTCTTTATATTACCCCGAAGTGATGATGGGTTGTAAAGAAAACTACCCTGGTGTGATGATAGCTTTCTACTGAATGGTGATACCAGCTCTGCATTCTTCTCTGTACATTTCCAAATATATCTGTGTCTGTGAGGAGTTGCTAAAGAGGCCTCTCGCAGCTCACTTCACTGTGAACCTCTTAACAGGTGCTAACAAGTTCTGTTCGGATGAACACAAGTGGGGAAATGGGGACTTGCCATCCCACACTTGGATTATGAACTAGATTGGAATTGGCACTGGAGCACTGTCTCACAATCAGGTTTTTTTTTGTTTTAAATAAATAAACCCTGAAATACTTTTTTGAGAAATTTGCTTGACTAGCTATGTCAAAAATAAATCATAAAACCGTGAAAGGTAAATCATATTTTGTTGCATTTTTGCTGTTGTATTACAGTTAAAAAAGTCATGTTGTGACTGGAAGGTCACCATGTCAAAGACCTGTAATCTGGAAAAATACTTGAAGGTACAGTGAGTGAGTGAATAGCACTGTGTCCTTCCTCAGTCCCACTTGCTTAAATAGACCCGGTTGTCCTGTTCTTTTCGTACATTATGTTACTTAACAATGTCAGAATTCCAGAAGTTAAGTTAGTCATTGAGTCAACCCTGGAATTTATTTGATCATGTGACCATTCATATTTCTTGCCTCAAAGGTTTCTGCTGTAAAGGTGTGTCCAGTTTAGTCACTGCATCTCAATTTCTCAGCAATGAAATTGATGTATACAGCTATGACAGGCATTATGTTTAATCCCTGTAGATTTGACCTGGAGATTTTGTCTCTCTTTGTGCTCCTTGCCTGAATAAAGTTTTCTTTTCACTTTCATATACCCACAATGCCTTTCTGTTCTCCCCAGCACTTCCTGGTTGTACTCAGCCAGGGTGTGATATCATATCACATAATAGAATCTAATAGAGGTGGGCGACAGGGAGACATAGGGAGATGTATTGGTTGTTGGAGGAGGAAGAGTAGGGCCCATTTGTCAGGCCGTTATCGGTAGCATCCCGGAATTTGTCAGAGTCAATAACAAGACTGGCTGTGCATTGACAGACAAGCCTCTAACATACAGTGAAACTGTAATTTTTCACCAGACATCAATGTCCGTGCATCAGCTCTCGATATATTACGGCTTGTTTTGGTAGGGATTGAAGAGACGCAGAGGGGACACCAGCAGCAGGGGTGGAATATCAACTAAGTGTGGCCTGGATGCGTAAATAGCAGGAGAGCAGTTCAGTTTAGACACAACAACCCCTTCTTTTTTAGAGTGTTTGAAGAGCCAATATTGAATTTGCAGATAATGTGGCGAAGATGAAACACTGGCTGATCAGACGGCTATTAGCTGCATCCTGCCGCTACTTGCTCTAAGTGGTTTTTCACTGTCCTCTCCTTCTCACGTATGCTCTTTTAAGTGTGTTCATATTGAATGTTGGGAGATACAAATCTTTAAATAGAACAGTTGGTGTAGGAAGGGCGCGTGTGGAGGATGGGTGCACAGAAAAACAAACTGATCTTTGATGTCTGTGTTTTACTTAACCTTCCAAAAGAAGCCTTGATGAGATTCTAGGATCGATAAATCTCAAGGGAATACAAAAGATCAAAAACGGGGCCCTTCGTTCTGTTAACTTCCACTTTTTTCCTCCTATTCCCGGTCCCCTCGATGGCTCTCCCATTTGTGTTTGTCTCCTGCACCCAGAGGAGTGTGTGCCTCTGCTCACCGGCTCCAGTTGCATTTCCAACACTGCCCGGCAGCTGCTTCCATAACATAATGATTACTGTTTGAGAAAAGTGCCTCCTGGGGATGGGGAAGCAAAGCTGCGGTTGAAAAATGATGTTCCCACACAATTATGTGAGGACACTGTGGGATCCCTCTCCTCCCCCCTCCTCTTCTCTGCATCTTATGGTCAACGGGCACAAGAGAGGAGAAAAATGCTCACTGTTGGCTGCAGATGCGAGGTTGTGTTTGGAGTCAGCAAGGTGTGCCAAGTATCACAGCTGTATCCTGCAATCGATAACCTGGCTACCAGCGAGCTGGGATCAATGATGCCCTCCCTGTTCACGCTGCAGGCTTCTCTTGTTTTTTTTTTATTTTTTATTTTTTCTTGTGGGCATGTGCTCCTATTTTTTTCTTTGTTGAGCCTAGGTGGTGAGATTAGTTGCAGCATAATTTAAGGCAGACAGATGGAGTCAGATAAGTAGTTTTATTTATTTATTTACTCAATGCAGATTGACCACAAATACCTTTTTCCGTCTGCCAAATTTTCAAGGGCTGCTCATGAGCATGTGGTCGCAGGGCTTAAAAAATATAAAGCGCCTGGCCTTCGCTGAGATTTGATCCTTTATTACAGGGTCAGGCAAACATGGCACAGCAGGAGCTAATTTCCGCCAGTTTCGAGGGCAGTCGGCTCATCGGGTCTTTAAATCCCCGCAAGGAAGGAGGATTGCACTTAAATAGTGGCTGATACTCTGATGTCTGTTGTGTTGAAGAGGCAGAGATCACAGCTGAGTGGTGTCCTTTAAGAGTTAGCATGCAAGTAAGCCACTGTGGGCAGGTATCCACTGGGCTGAACCTGGTCCTCAGACAGATTTGAAGCTGCTAAATGGGTATAAATTCCTGCTGTTAGGTTGTGTTTAACATTGATGCTATGTCAAATTGTCATTACGATGCTGATGATTTGCTTTATTTGTGATTGAACTGTGTTTAACGTGTGCACTGAGGATGAAGATGTGAAGGCAAAATTAGGAAACAGCTGAAAATATCTCAACAAATTCTTCAGGCAAGTAAACAGGGCTATTGCTGACTTCAGATTTTTTTTTGTGCCATTGCATTGCATTTCAAGATGAACTTTTTTATTCCACTCTACACTCAGTCATGCCCTTGCATTGCATGGCACCCCACCAGTACAGCTCAAATACCAAACTTATAAGCTTATTTGCAAGAGGGAACCCAGTTCCAAAAAGGCAGTCCGGGCAAACTGGGAGCTCTTGATTCCCCCTCTGCCTCTGAGGTCTTTTGGCAAGCAGAGAGCTCTAGAGGGAGAGGTTGTGGGAACGCCATCTCCCTGCTCTCTATCCTAATTCTGCTGCTCGGCACAGTCGGATAAAGAGGCCACCGGCACAGCCTCTAGTGTTTCAAGTCTGATTAATCTTCTGATTAGGTTAATCCAGCAGTGCTTCAATGGAGGGAAGCCATCCCCCTCTGGAAAGTCTCCTGTTCCAAAAGAGAACTATATAGTCCTTTTTCTACCCCCCCCCCCCCCTTTTTTTTTCCTCCTTCAGGCTTTCTTTGGATTTTACTATAATTATCTTTACTCTGAGGTTAAAGGTGTTGCTCTTTATCACACACTTCACCTTATGTGAATGTGTTTAAAGTAGACTTTACATCAGGATTGTGTTCCCTCTGTGGATCTTGGCTGACTTGCCCCTTCATAGAATTTCAGTTTAATTTCTGTTAGTAAAGTCTGCCCAAGACAAATACCTACAAAAACCTGTGTTCAATTGAGGCTCTGCTCATTGTTTAAAAGAGACAAAAGCTAATGAAAGTCAGGTGGTGGGAGAATGCTTTGCTACACGCCACTGGATGATACAATGGGAGCCATTTCCTGATTTATCACCAGAGTTGGAGCAATGAATAGAAGATGTTAATGAAGGTCAAATGACAAACACGCATGCTCTAGGTTCATAGCGAGGTTGGGTCTATTAAATGGTCCACCCCCACCACCACCACACACACTCGCTTACAAACTCGCAAACTCATTTATTTAGGCCTCTGCTGCTTAATGATCAGAGGACATTTACTTCACACAGTGTCTCCTGTTCTACTGGATAATGTTTTTGTAAAGAGTTCCCACCTAATTATCCTTTTTGGTCTGTGCCCGTCTCTAAAACACTAAACGAATAGGATGTGCTTTGCTGATGTGCAAGGCTCCCAGGCAATCCTCTGGTGTATTTAACAGTCTATTTATTTTTAATAGTCAAGCATCAGAGATTGGTGGTAATCCTGTTTCCCTTGGCATGCTGCCTTTGTCTTTGGAAGGACAAATTAATTTGTTTGGTTTATTAATTGATTTAAGTGATTCATATCGATGTGATTATTTGGATTTATTTCCACTCATTTCTATATGGCATTTTACTGTCAAACATGACCATTGCTGCTGTGGATTTGATGCTTCGATACTTCATTACTGGTTATTTGAAATGCTGATTAGAGTTTTCGTTTGACATTGTTCTGTTTATGGTCAGTCATTTTGAATACGGGTTGAATCTTCTAGTAAGCTGTGTAATTTAATGGTCTACACGTTATACTTACATTTACCCCTATTTTCTGTTTTATGGGCTTTTAGAGAATATTGTGGAAGTCACATTATATCAAGTCCAACACATTTGAACACACAAAAGTCTGTACACCTGTTTATTGTGATTCATAAGAACAATCTTAGATCATCTTGGTAGAAGCCAGTTTGAGCACCTGGAGTCTAAATTACTACTACTTCATGTGACTAAGTTGACTGTTTGAACTTTACGAGTACGTGTGGAGGGCAGGCTGGTTGAAAATAAAACTGGCACATACTTCAATCACCCTCAAAGTAGACTCTTTGAAGTTGCACATTTTACATCTCAGGCTTTTGGCTCGGTGTGTCACACGGAATGATTCACACGGAGCGAGTAAGTCAGAGTTCGGTGTCTCGACACTTTGACACGACACGTAGCTGTGGGTGGAAACAGCATTGTGCTGTGCGAGATCAAGCCCTCGACCTTTTAGTTACACGATATCCACCCCCCCTTAACATCCAGGCCACCCTGCTTCCTCTCCTCCCGGATGCAGGGCCCTGGAGCAACAAGCATCACTACTAAGTACTGCTGTGACACAACTCTGGTTGGATGTCGCCCCTTGCAACCACACACTGCTTCAAGTTACACTGGGCACCAACCTAAATGGGCTTAAATTTTTAATTTGCGCTGGAGAACAGAGATCACATCTTGGGAGGATAGCATATCTGTAATTTATTTAAGAACCCCACAGAGGGAGAGTTATTTTGGAGGCAGAGGGTTGGAAGGGAAGTATCCGTGTGGCATTTTTTTGTTCAGCCCAAGGGGCTTGTAGGTAGACTCCACTCGGCGGTGACCTTCTCAGCGATGTAGAGGAGCGCTGAGGATGAACATTCTATTTATGTTCCAATCCTCGGGTAAAAACTGTTGAGTGCAGAAACTATTCCTACTCCATCCTGCGGAACAATGGAAGCGTTTAAATAATTGATTTGAAGTTTTGCTAAAACTCTGAGTCCTTTTACATTTTACCAGAGTAAAGTGATTCGCCAGCTCTGTCACCCCACAGCTTTGTCTCATCTTGAACTGCCGTTCCGTTTGAAGATGCACTTCTCTGAAGAGCGCGGCAAGGAGTGCTCGACTTCCCTTTGTCAAGCGTGCATCACCTTTCGCTGGCGTGAAAATAAAAGCTTTGTCGCTCTTAATTAAACCGGGCCTGATTACTGTCGACAGGTGTGGCATGTGTTCTGTTTACTCGAGCAGCGGCGACAAACATGCATGCAACAATCTGCAGTAATTTATTCAAATCACCATCAAAGCTGCCACTTATCCAGAGTGGTAGGGTGAGTGTGTATGTGTTGAAAAGTGGGGTAAATGGGGTTGGGATGGGAGTGGAGGTGGGTGGGGGGTGGTAGGTGGGGTGCTGTGGAGGCTGTTGGTGGTGGCACGCTATCATTCAGTTCATCCTTAATGAGTGTGGATTAGCGGGGATGATCCGGGCTTTGCAAAACCTCTGGTCTAGGGCTGGTGGAGGTTGTGTGTGTGTGTGTGTATGTATGCGTGCGCATGCATCTATGTGTAGGGAAGGGAGGTGACATTATGACACAAAGTCAGTTTGGGAATCTTTCCCAGAATTCTCCACAACAGTAGATAACTGAAATAGTGCATTGCATGACTCATTGTGTGTGTGCGTGTGTGTTTCTGTAAGAACACCCATCCGTTCCTCTCCCTGCCAATCACCAGTCGGTCAGCCGCCTCCTCCCTTGTAGATGAGCGTAAGAGCTGATTAATATTTCTCTGCAGTGATTTATTCATTCGTTTAATTATTTGCGAGCTGTTGCCTGGAAGGGAATAACAAAACATGCCTGCTGCTCTTTAAAAAAAAAAAAAAAAAATCACAACATTGTATAAAGAAAGAATATCTTGACATGGGAAATGGGAATTAGAATGTAATGATTATTTCATGATTGCAATAGTGTTTTTGGATGGTTTGTTGATAATGCTACCCCCTTAAGGCATGAATTTTTGAGTGTGCTACCGCTCAAGGCACAAATTATGCCACAGCTGAGAGAGAGAGAGAGAGAGAGAGTGAGTTCAGGGAAGCTTGTGACTTGTGACCATAACATCACCACTTTGAATTTGCATGATGAAATTCTGTCTGTGTGGAGGAGTATGTGAATGAGTAAAAACTCTACTCTCCCTTGGCAACAACTGATGAGCTTCCCTTGAACTTGTGTGCATGTGAACCCGGTGAAGCTGCTTAAAGACCAGCAGGTAGAGGGGGAATGCGTACTGAGGATTTACTAGGTGAAATAGGTGCGACCGTGTGGGTGTGCAGTGAAAAAGCATGCCTTCTCAGCAAATCTCATCCACGGATAAGTGAAAAAGATTTTTTGAAAACAGCGTTCCTGTTTGCTGGGACAGAAAGGTGTGCTTTTGTCCCTCAGGAATTTGCTGTTTCACACAGGTGCTGAAGCTTTTTTGGCTTCTCTAAATGGAATGACTGATGCCCTAGTTTTGGCCAGGAGGTCAAGTTAACAAGCTGACTTTCCAAACAACCCCCATCGACTCAGTTTGATGACAGCCATCGCTTTCCAGCCAATGGCTAATCCAGAGATTTGCAGCGACCACATAAAGACGTTACGGTGATACGTTTGCTGTCACAATGAAATATGGCCCATTGTCACAAAACAGCAAAGACATTCTTCTACTCAACCCCGAACCTCTCGGGGTTGTCACAAACACGTACACACATGCCGCACACACACACACACAGTGCACACACACTGCAGTGCGCGAGATGGAAATCAGATAGTCAGACAACAGTTTGAGTAGCAGCCATAAACATGTGGCCTGGGAGATGATTTATAATAATTAATCCGCTGTGTCCAGTCCCGACAGCCTCCTACTCTAACCTCCCACCAATCCACCACAAACACACACACTCACATAATACACAGTTGTAACCTCCCCCCCCCAGCCAGTCAGGCTTGGGAACACAGCTGTGACCACCTCGGCGCCTTTCCAACCCAATGTCACCAATGTCCCTATTGAAGGACATCGAAGGGGATTTAGTCTGTCTGTCTGTCTGTCTCTCTCTCTCTCTCCCTCCCTGTTAAACCCCTGCACCTTCACAATAGAACATGTGCTCTACTTTATCATGCCCATCATATCATGAACCATTAACATGAGGGCCTACAATAACATTATTTATGGAGGCGTTAATATTAATATCGACCTGTGTGCTGTCAGGCGAGCTGATTTACTGAGCGCTGGAATGCCGGGACGTGTAGAGGTGGCAGGTGGACTAATTGAATATCAGTCACCACACACTGCATGCCGATAGACACACACTCACCTCTCAACAAAATCACACACACACACACACACTTCAGATCCACACCTGCAAAAAAATGTACGTGCATGACCTCGTGGCTCAACTAAGCACGAAAGAAATACCGTGTGCAGGTGTGCGTCGGACAGGTCACCTCGTAGACTTTTTTAACCATTGTCACATGGTAGTAATTATGATTGGGGATTTGACCATGTTTGTATAACAGATGCACTTATCTGCACAAAACAGGCCTGGCTAATGAAACTTAAGTCAGAGTGGCTCATTTCTGTAGTATTTCATTTGAGAACTGTGTGGTTGTTTTCATAGGAAGTGAAGATTTTTGTATCTACTGTGACCATGACCAAACACTTACCGTAATCTTTAATTTTGAGTTTGCCTTTTTAAAGTGTGGTGAAAATCATTTTCTAAAAATTTGCTCTGTTGAAGTTATTTTGGAAGAGCGCTAAACTTAACCATAACAGCTGGTTTAATTCCATTTATATCTGGGGAGGGATATAATAGCAGTGCAAAACAAAGGGTACAAGCAAGACATGTAGACATTTGGTCATTTGCAGTATTTTGTGGGTCAGAATGCTGCCTGGAGTAGATTGGAATACATTTGAATGACTAAAGGAGGATATTATCCAATGAATGTCTAATTATTTCTTTCTCAGAGCCCAAAGGGGCCTTGACTGGTGCCTCTGTGCCTTGTTAAATGGCTTTGAATTGAAACAGTAATTTCCATGAGGTCGATTCTCCTTTTTTACATTAGCATTTTTCGGCTCTTAACCAGAGCAGCTTGCAGTGAATGGTCAGGTAAAGACTTATTCAAGGACAGTGTATCAGGTGGGCACACAAAGCTGTTGACAGCTATTGAAAGAGTCTTGCCCATGATATTTGTGTTACTTATCAGAATATTTAGTGGCGCTTAGGCAGCCTTTTTTTTCATAAGACATAGTAAAAGTGCATCAAAAAGATAATATGTTATCACAATAGTCAGCAAAACCTAGTACGTTGTATATGTAACAAGGCTGAGGAGAGAATGCATCTCTCCTTGCGCTGTTAAGGTCAATCTTACATTTCTTATAAAGAGAGAGGAATGCTTCGTGGTATGCCAGGAGAAGTATCTGCCAGGAGAAGTATCTCTGCCTTCTATTTACTGTGATACGAATGACACTGAAATTAATTTTATGTAGTTGTAGTATTTAATTCAAGCAAAGAAGTGTGCTTTGCTGAATAACTTTTAGGTAAATAAGTGATGAAAGACAACAACAAGTGGATTAATTGCCACACACTTTTGTGGCACGGGCAGACTGTGCTACGTTTGTGAGTCACAGGCGTTTGTTGAGCAACTGAGCAAAATGCACAGTGACTGCATGACACTGGCGTACTAATGTGAAACCATTCAAAGGTAAATGGTGTCATGGGGATAGCAACAAGTTTATAATATTATCACCTCTTCCTGATGGTTTGACTAATATGTGACTAAATGATATGGATGTTGCATGTTCATATAGGTTTCACAGAAATTCAGTCCAGGATCCAGGGCATAAAAGTCGTATCTCATCAAGCAAGGACTTACACTGCCTACTTATATTTTAAGAAGTACCGTAACCTGGTTTAATTTTGTGTTATCGCTCATTTGTGAGAGCAAGAGAAGTTTTGGAGTCAAACTACAGCCAAACAGATTCTCTACTATTCTGTGTTCTCTGATCTTATTTCTCGTCTTGTCATTTTCTTCTTTCTTCTCCTTCCCTGTTACCTCCCTCCTCTCTTTTCCTCTCTGCTCATCTTTATTTCCTCTCCTCTCTCCTCCTGTCTCTCTCTTTCCCTCGGCTTGTGTTCACCTGTCGTTTCCTCGCTGCTTTTTACTCTCGCTCAACTTGCCTCTCTCTGACTCCTCCTCTTCTCCTCCTCTCTCTTCTGGACTTATCTGCTCCTCCCCTGTCGCTGTCTGCTCTCCTCACTTTGAACTCGTCCTCCCACTTCCCCTTGTTTTTTGTCTCCCACAACACATCCCATCTTACCGATTAATTCAACTTAACATTTCTCCCTTCCTTTCTGCTCTCACCTTCCCCGTGCCTTCATTTCCACCTATTCCCCCCTTTCTTTTTCTCTGTGGTAAAGATCTGGGTTTTAATTGCTTTGGGGCTTATCAGTCCCAATACCTGGAGAACAATGGAGAGTGAGGAGGTGGGTCCGTGAGGGTAAGGTACGGACAGGACAGGAAAACATCAGGTGCTACCATGGCACCATTTTTCATTCAAAGAGAAAAAAAAAATCCCTTCACTTTTGTCACATCGAGGTAGAAAGTGCATTGACATTTTGCCGTCGGAGTTTGAAATGTGCAGTTTTTTACTTTCAGGTAGCAGACCTGTTGATATTTGCACAGAATAGGTCAGCCTTGTGTTTTTTGTGCTTTTATTTTTTCACATATATGCTCAGTGCACCTCAGTTCCCTGTACTTAGTACCCAGTGTGGTCACGTTGTTAGAGAGAAAATACATGGACCCATTTCTGAGCATGCATGTTTTCATTTCCCAATTTGCCATGCACCATGATGCTCAGCCATCTGTCTCAGCACGGTGACTAAACTCAATGCCAATATGTTGCAGGGTCATGAGAAAACAAACCGGAGCTGCTTTCCACATGAGTGGACGAAGCATAACTTAACCCACCTTTCACAGTAGCGAAAGCACTGACGGGGTTCGAGTAGCTTTCACCTGCACCGCTGTTGCGAGAACTCTGGGAGTGAGATTTCCGCTACCTTGGATGTTGATTTAGGATAAGTTTTAGCTTCCGTGCTGTTCGGCTAACCCTTCATTCCGGCTGATTAATGGCGGCTCGCCCAGCCAAGGGAGTGTCTCATGCGACGGAGGAAGCGGTAGTGCAACAGCGTGTGTGCAGTGAATAAATGCTGTACATTAAACAAATTCCCCCGCGCTCGTCTTGGCAGCCGAGCGTGTGGGAGGAGGGAGTATTGCAGAATCTGCCTTGCTTTTTTCCCTCTCTCTCTCTCTCCCTCTCCCTCTCCCTTTCTTACTGACACACACGCGCCTGCATGCTCATGTGTGTAGACAGCCACACATACATTTACTTCAAGACAAATTTTTTTCACAAACTCACCGAACCCAGATGCAAAATGTTTTACACACTCTCCTGTACACTTACATGCTCCCACAAACACACACAGTTTCATTGAGCGCCACAGGAGCCGCATATGCCCCCATATGCACTCTGTAACATGCTCATAAATTCACTGTTATACACACACACGCATTCATTCCATCCTCCCCTCTATCCTGCAATCGGTGTACCAGGGGATCCTTCTGCAACCAGCCTGTTAGTTGACACTGATTGGCCAGCGAGGGCCTGGCTGACCCCTGTGGCCTGTCAGAATAAAGGATCATGTTGACCGTCGGCTGGTGAGGTAATAATGCCCATAGAGGATGCAGGGAGACTGTCTACAAGCAGCACCTAGTTCATGAGCCCCAGACTGAGGGGGGGTAGGAGGAGAGAAGTCAATAACATCAGGTTGAGTAAAGACAGAAAGTTACCACAGTGGCACCAACTTTTGAAATGACTTTTTCAGGAAGAAATTATTTGAATAAACAAACGATAAATTCCATTTCAGCGTCACACCCAGACGATGTATATGACCATGATTTTAATTGCTTAAAGTAACAGAGCACTTCACAGTAGCAGCAGTTAGCATAATTCAAGAATCCACGAAATAGATGAAAACATATAGTGAGCCTTGTGGATAATGATATCATCATCATGGGCTTTGCATCTGCACTGGGTATGAATTATGTGTTCTCATTACTTGCACTATCTGCATAGCAATTGGATCTTGGTATGCAGAACTTGCATAAATAGTATATTTTAAACTCCCTTTTCTCAACATAAACTTCAAAATCTAAACTCAGTAGTTTTGATAACACTATAACAAGAAGCCACGCAGTGCATTCCGAGAAACTCTTCTAGGAGCCACGGTGTCCATGCTAATCAATCACGCCTCTGTCGTACATTCCAGCAATGATATTCATATCGTTATCTTGAAGGAGACTCTGGACGCAGGGTAATGATGAGCTCCTCTGACCTTTCACTTGAGATAACCTTCCCCGGCTGCTCAGTTGAAGCTCCTCAGGGTGGATTCACGGCCGCCCACAGCTGCAGACCTGACCGAGAGTATCGACTGAATATCGAGTGAGGTTGCAGTGCGGTAGACATGGCCTCCAGATGTATAGAAAGTCTCACAGGCACATGTGCAGGAGCACACAAAAATGCATGTATACAGCATGCACACTTAATTATGTGGTAAACATCTATATTTGTGTGTTATGTGTGAAAGTGCATTTATCTGTGTTGTTTGTGCATCCCTCCATATACACAAAATCCTATAGTTATGGATCCATACATACAGCACACGGGTGAATATCACGCTGGTGCACATACATACAAACATATACACACACACACCCACAGATTCAGACCAGGCTCATTAAAGATATGAAGGAGAAAATGATCAAAAAAAAGCCAGGAGGGATTTCATGCAGATTCGCACTCCAGCGCTCTCAGGCAATCAGTGGCAAGCCTCCTCTTTGCCTGAGAACTGTCGTCCTGTGGTCACAAAGGGCAAGGAGGAGAGAGAGACAGAGAGGGGCAGAGAGAGAAACTCATCTCAGCATTTGTCGAATTCCCCCACCTACCACTTGAGGAGGCAGTTCATTTAGTAGTCCCTTTCATTAATGTTTCTCTTTCATTTTCTGTCTTTTTCTTTTTTCCCCCTACTCCCCTTTTTCTATCTGCTTTTAAGGTACGAGTGAACGGGTAACAAGACGAAGAAGGAGAAGAAGAAGCCGCTGGAGCAGCTAAAGATATGAAGCTAAAGAGGTTTTGAAAACAACCCAGCGGTAAGTGGGCACCTAAATTTTTTGCACAGTGCACCGCCATTTTAGGAGAGTAATTTTGTTCTCCAGAAGGAGCCTCACACCCTGCATAATGACTGATTTAATATTGCGGGGCACAAATTTATGCCTTCTTAATCCTCAGGTCTGTCTGATTTTCAGTCCATCTGTGTTCCTCCTACATTCGACTCTTTTCCCTTCCTCACTCCACCTTTCCATTTTTCTATTTCTGCCCTCAGTTCCAGAGCTGCGATAGTCACAGTATGAATAAGACTTTTTCCACCCATGTCCTCCTCATGATTCACATCACTGTAGATTTCACTATATAGTTGTCTGAAGCGACTCTGGGCAATTCTCATTCAGATCTGCCACAGACAGAGTCTTGAAATACACATGTTAATTTGTCATTCACAAAGTGGGGCTGTGACAGAGCATCTTACTCCCCCCAGTTGAGAGGCTGATAACTCCTATTTGTCTAATTAATACATTTTTGCTGTCACTAATGGATGCTCACACGGTGCACAGGAAGGTGATTAATCAAAACTGTAGAGAAAAATACAAAGCTTCAGCCAGAAAAAGCTGGACATACTCAACAATGGATTCCTGTGCATAGTTACCACAGTCACTGCATTGAATTCATATAGCATTTGTGTCCACTCGACTTGCTATAGATTTCTGCAGATCCAGTGTCCTTATCTCCCCTTATTAATGATCACCATAACATGACACATGGTAAACTGTCATCTTTCCCCCATGGATTTCCATGGGCCCTGGTGCCAAGCCCATCCATTCATATTGACAGCTGAGCTGAGGCTGAGAGAGAGAGAGCTATCATCTACCTGTCAGAGCAGGCTGGCGGTGAGGGGCTCCTCCTGTACCTCTGCACTTCTTCTCATTTAACAAACCGCATTGGTGGTTTTCAGATCTGGAGCCCCCCCCCAGTTTAGAGGTGTAATTCACTCAGTTGTCTGACTTTTTTCCAAGTTCATTCATATTCCCTGCTCCACTCTGGCGAATACCACTAAGTGCAGAATTCATTTTAAAAGGTTTCCGCATGTACTCTCTTCAAAATTGATTAACTAATTATTTTTGCACTGTATGCAGCGTTTGACATCCTCTTGAGACTAGAAACCTGGTAAAATAACATCCTAGGCTTCCCTTAATTGAAATCAACTCCATAGCACAATTCTGGTTATCTGAACATGCTATTTAGAATAGTCTCCTGAATTAAATCTCTTTCAGGAAAGTTGTGGATGATGCGACAGTGCATTTGTACCAAACCAATTTTGTGTCCAATCTCTAAAATAGTCTGCACTGTTGTACACAAAAAACTTTCACAAAACAAAGCAACTTAGATTTTCAGCATTTCTTACAAATTGGCAATTAATTAACCAATAAATATCAGACTTGTGTACTTAACTCTTGCTCAGCCGTTCTTGATCCCAAATTCCACCATTTCTGATGTCTGCATCAGCCACTCCTTTATCTTTGTAAGCACCTCTTTTTCATCTAGATATTAAACGTCGGGTTTAAAATGAATCTCTTAGCTAAGTTGTAAAATGTCTCTCTGACTCCAGTCAGTGGATAGTTTAATTCTGAGCTGGAAATGTCTCTGCTGTAGTTGACTCGATCTGCATTACATACACTGCACCCCCATCCTCATTTCATATGTCCCTTGATTGTGGTACTCTTTCAGCGGGCGGCAGACATGGAGACTGGCAGAATGAGTGCGAGGCAAATGCGTTGTCAAACAGATGCAGGACCAGACACCCCTCAGCGCAGGCGCCTACTTCGTCACCTGCTTGCGCAACCGACCTCATAGCCCAACAGTTGTATTTTGGCATATTGAGCATGGCGATGCATGAGGCCTCGACCCTACTTAGACTGATTACAAATCGCTCTGGCTGACTGAGAGAGTTACCACATTACGATCTAATCAGTTTTGTAAACTCTGCTGTATGTCATTTACTTATCAGAAAATTTGATTTAAACTTTAATTTTTTGGCTATTCTCTGTAGTATAATTGTATAATAACTAATTAACATCTTCTCCATTTCTTCCAACTATATAAAGCGCCTTATGGATGGTCTCACTGAACTAAAACTACTAACCAGCTTGTGGTAACGTCTTGTAGAGGCAGCACCTATCTGAATCTAATACAATGCCAGGCGTGTCTAAATCAGCCATGATCTTTATGTTTAAGCTAGATCGGTTCACTGTCATGGCCATAAAAGGATAGAAGTACTTGTGTAGTGGAAATCATATGCTCATATTTACACCTACACCGTTTGTACTAAGCATTGTAAAGGGAATTCCGATAAAAAACTTGAATTAAAGTTGCACATTAAAAACTATGCAAAAGTATATTGTTTGTAATAACAAGCGAAATAAACATTGTACATCAAAAAGTGACATCACCTGCGGAATAAAGACCTGCATTAAAATTTAAGTTGTAGTAATGACATTGCATAGCATTAAAATAACTTTTAATTATATACATTCTAAGTTGATGATTCTGATTGTCTTGCAGATAAAATGTGACCTGTAGCAGTAATGTGTCTGACCTTTAATAATATAAATGATGATAGCCTGTATGTGTGTTGTCACTGTCCATCTATATAATACTGGCAAGAGAGAATGTGTCTTTGAAAAATTGACAGGATCCTGACTATTATTCTAGAGACCAGGACTTTTGCTGTTAAATTCTACCAGACCTATTAAGCCTCCGAGGATACTATTAGTACCTGATAAAGTCATCTGTGTTAGACTGCACTCTGCCGGCAGATTATATTGCAAGTTTGTCTTTTGCCTAAAATGAATATCTCACTCAGGGGAAAAGGCATCTGGCCTGAATAAATGTATTCTATTTTAATATATTCAACTATTGATTAGACTGTTTGGTTCTAAGAATGATTCAGGTCGGTTTGTCAGTTTGTCCTTGTTCAATTCTAACCTTAAGTGTGATTGAGTTTAAGTGGAAATCAACTCAGAAAATTTTCATGGAGAAGCTTATATATTTCATGGTTTTCTGTAAATTGCACAATCTGACTTATAAACATTGCCCATGATTGGGTGTAATTTCAAAAGGCTACTATTCATGTTACAAGGGTTGTATATTGTTGCTCTGCAGTGTTGTGTTGAACTTTTGTCTTTGATGTTCCATGTTTCTCGGTCATTTGCTAGTTAGGTGCTACTCTACAGGAGAGGGAGAGAGTGAAGTTTCTCTGGGGCGCTGTGGCCGGAAATCCCTACGACGGCACACTGGATAGACGGGCTGCCGGCTGTTGGCTGTTCCAGGGCAGACTCTAAAGAAAGAAGGCAGTAGCTCTTCGAAAGTAGCAACCTGGGATGTTATAGCCTGATTAAGCAAGCTCTACTAAATACACAGCTGTCAGAGCTGTGTTCTTGCAGGCAGTGTTGTCCATAGTGGCACTGGGGTCTGACGGGCTGGATAATGTGCCCTGCACAGCTGCCACCACCCTGATCACAGCGGTTACCTCCTACACACTTACTGTATGCAAAAACTCTAATATGCATCATAAAGAGAGACAAAAAACACAGCAATGAATTAGCATTATTCAATTATATAAACCGGTTGTTTGTGTGACTTGTTTAAAGAATGTAAATTGACCTCAAGTTTGGAGGTATTAGTTTAATTAGCGCATATAGACTGTAAGTATTTTAGAGACGAAGATGTTTAGCTTATTGCATTTTCTCTTTTTAGTGATAGTGAAGCTGTACAGTGTGATGCATTTAAAGGTCCTTTTTGTTTTATGTTATATATAATGACAAGACTTTTTTTTTTTTTGTTTCTATTGTAACTTGACTCTCCAAGCTTAATTTCTTTCAGCACTTGTTCAGTGACTCAACCATCAATTCAACAACCTATTTTACAGACTCATCTTTACGGGGATTTCATGCCACCCTACTAGAAGTTGGCCGACCATACAGACCTCAGCATAAGTTCCTGTCGTTTACAAAACTTTCTCCTGTATTCTTAGGAAGCTGATGGGTAATCCTTCTGATGTGTCCTGTACTAAAGAACTTGGATGTATATTTTTAGGGTGGGATGGAGAGGATGCTATCTGGGTCTATTAATGCCGGTCATTTGTGTTACTAATTATGGGACTAATCAGAGGAGTGAGGTAGATGGGACTGTAGCACATTGATTCTGATTTGAAGAGCACAGTGCTATGTGCAGCGAATCTATTCTGTCTGGGCAGGCACAGCACATAAGCAGCCCCAGGGGCGCAGGCAGGCGGGCAGGCAGGCAGCAGGCAAGTAGGCAGCCAGTCAAGCGGACAGAGCAAAACTATAAGGATGGTTATCTAATTTCCTTTTGCAGCTCCCCTCTTCAGGGCTGAGCAAGAGGAAAAGAGAACAGGTGTGTATGTGTGTGTGAAAATTGCCTGCGCAGACACTGTCTTTTTTCTGGGGCTTCACCAAAGTATGTGCCGTTATCCACCCTCCTCTCTCTCTCTCGCTCTCTCTCTCTCTCGCTCTCACACAGCTGCACACACATACTCCCCTCACACTCTTTCACAGTGAATCTGCCCGATCCGTCCAGTTTGACGGCGATGAGATGATGATTCGCTGGCTCTCTTACTGTCTTTAAGTGATCTGTGTTTGCTCCATCAGCACTCTGGTGACCTCCTGGCCTGCCTGTAGGCAGAGGCACCTTGGCTCTCAGTCCACCTGCCGCCAGCCCTCTATCCTCACTGCAAATAAGGAAGAGAAGAGCCACTGAGAGCCAGCAAGTCGGTCAGCCAACCCACTGAGGAGGCCATTAGTGAACCAGCACGCCAGCAGAGAGGTTGGTAGAAAACCACCTCTGGCATCACTCATCACTCCTGGCCTCTATGGCCTCACCCTCCTCTCCATGGCTTAGAAAAGGACATGCACGCATGTTCACGCTGCACGCACAAACACTCGCTGGAAGGCACAAGTAAATCTGCACACGGCGTCACACGCACGGTGACCCGAAAGCATTGAAGGCACTCAAATGCACATACGTACAGTACACTGCCTTCTGGTTGCACACTTACAGGAGCCTGTGCTTGAACATAAACTATTAAAACATACACAACTATTAAAGTCACCCAAAGGCTCATACTGCGCTACAAGGCATATTCATGGGATGCTGCATTTTAATATGTACAGAATAATGATATATATTTGTAAACTATCCCACCACACACAACATAGACCATGCTCTGTTCGTTTAGTAGGTCTCTGAAACTATGAGGCGTGTTTTATGCTGTCTTCAAGTTTTATTTTAATTGCTGTACTATATATGCATCGAAACTGTGTATCCTTACACTGAAACAAGCCAGCTAAGAATGCGCTGAGCATGTGAACAATATAACTGGGTACTACTTTCTAAATTCGTTTTACATCAATTTAATAAGTTACATCATCTTCTTCAAAAGTGCAATCAATTTATATTGAACTGACTCCCAGGTGGAAGGCCTCTCAATACTGTATGAACCAAAAGACTAATGTATTTAGGCTTTTGCACTGTACATATAAATTAAGCCTCTTTCTAATTCAAAAAGTGGTAACTTATTGATTTCCTTACCACTTAGAAAATAATGATAATTAGCTAAGCAGATAACATAGTCACGGAGCAACAATGAAAAACTTCAAATGACGCGTACGTCTGGTGTATTAAAAAGGTGGATACTCTTCTAATATGAGCACGCAGTACATCACTAAGAAGAGCCATGTGAGCATACCTCTAGTTTACAACACAATTCGGCAAACTGTTTCTCAAGTCCGTGTGTAACCCATTGGAATGTACGGTCGACAGCAATGAGCTATCTAAATATTGTCAGTTTAACTGGATGCACGAGACACGCAGTTAAACACAGTAATACAAAGCGCTCCCTCTCAGTCCACGTCTTTGTCTCCCTCTTTTCTTTCCCTCGCTCTGCAATTCTTTGGTTTATTTAGCTGCACTCTTTCACCTGCCTCCAAATGTCAGCTAAGTTCAACAGAGCTGGAGGGAAAACACTCTGAGAGAGAAAGCCATATTGAGAGTAGGCAGGTTAAAAATGCACCCCGAGTTTGAGGATGGAAAGCTGAGTATGTTTGGTTACCGACAGCCCTCAAGGCCAGTTATACTGACTCAAATGCATTACTAATGCTGCGATGATTGTATAATTTAGGCATTTATCACAATGATGTCTTCTCCACAAAGCCCACTATTAGAGGTAAATAGCGAGACTCTTTTATCACAGTGGTGGCAGGATGCATTAAACCAGCCGATTGAATGCTGAAATGGGATTTTGTTCGTAATGTGACACCCAAGCATCAGAATGAGGGAAAATGGTGACTGTACCAGACAGGCATGGTTTTTCTGAATCTGCTCATCTCTGGGATTTTCACACAACCCCGTCTTTGAGGTTGCACTAAATGGTGTGAAAAACTGCTGTTGACTGACTGTTATTAAAGAGGTCGAGAGAATAGCTGGAGCCTGGTTGGGCTGACAGAAAGGCTACGGTAACTCAGATAACCCGCTCTTTGACAGAAGGCAACAATACACACAGCACGCTGGGCCTGAGAGGCTGACTGGGCCACAACAGCAGGAGGTCGGCTGAGTTCCACCCCTGTCAGCCTGACAGCAAGTCTAGCACAGGCTTATGAAAATGGGACGGTTGAGCCTGGAAAATGGCCTGGTCACCAGTGAATCTAGTTTTCTGGATTTCAACATGAACTGGCATGGATCACTTGGACCTGCCCCAGCCAGTTGACCCTGGGAGCCAGGGATACCTACCAATGTGTGTGGTGTTTCTATCTGAATATTTCCCAGTGAAGTGTGCATGTGTGTTTCTCAGAAATTCCAGCACGTACAGATAGTATCTGAAGGCTCAAAGAGGTTCCGCAAAGTACAGAGAGAGAGGCTGACGGATTTATTCGCTATCAGCAGCGTAGCAATTCATTGCGTTCACTTCCCTGCCCTCCCAGTACACCCCCACCCCACAAGCCATCTCCCGTTCTCAGACTCACTGTCTGTGCGAGTACTCACTTATTATTATCAGGTATTGAATTCTAATCTATAAAGCTCTGTAGATCTCTTATCTTGGTGGGAGTAAGAAGGAGCATAGTGCCTCTAATAACTATCAGTCTGTCTCTATTCCTCTTGCTTTGTGTGTGTGTACAGTATGTGTGGGTGTGTGTAAACCACCCATCACCACAAACCCCAGCACCCTGGCTTCCGGGGGTGGGGGGGTGGGGTGAACCCAAAGCACAGCCCAGAGCACAGTCACTTATCAGCTAACCATTGAAGTTACATGTCCACCAAAGGCAGCAAAGGAGCGTTGAGAACTGGTCCACTTTCTCTCCTTCTTCTGGGGTCTTGTTTGCACTAAAACACCACATAGCACTTTCCAACCTAGCTGACAAACACTCAATCACAGGGAGAGTAAATATCCGAGAGGGTGAGGCCAACTCACAGTAACTAAACTTGCGACGGGTGGCAGTGGCTCTCAGGGGCCGCTGACTGCCACGTGCGTGTTTTTAATTGTGTTTTTGGTGGGGTGATGAAATGTCCTCCATTTGAGCGCGAGCTGGCAGTAAGTGGGCTGTCGCCTCCAGGGACAGAGTGAGCGATGGCCCGCTGCTATCGGAGGTGATTGTGCCTCAACCCCTGGGGGTGACATAGATGAACGGAGGGGAGCAGGAAGACAATAAGGAAAGACGTGACTTTTTTTTTGTTTTTTTTTTTGCCGTCATTCATGGATTTAAAAATAGGGCGGGGGGTGGCCTGGAAGAACTGTGAGCATTCATGTAAATCTGGCCAAACTTTGGTAGAGCTGACAAGTTTGTAAGAGTCAGCTCTTGTTGACTTTTGAGCTAAATGTTTCTATAAATGTAAAAGCAGTGATATACTGAGGACAAACTTCACCCAGACAATTTTTAGGCCTTCTTAGGGGAAAAAGAAAATAAATAAATATCTTCAAATAGTGTAATTGATTCTTTCATTCTTTTTTGTAATAAGAAGAAGATCACACAATGATACAGGTAAAATTACATTATGATAAAAAATTAATCTGCATGTTTTTTACATGCAATCTATGAATGCTATCCATTGGATAACAATGATAAGCAGACATTGTGATGAGGCTCACCCTTGCTTGGAAGCGTAAGCTGATAGAAGGAGCCCAGTAGTTTCACCAAGGTTCACTGGTCGGTTGGAGCATCTTCACACAGTACATGCTGTTACACGATTTGGTAACAAGACGCAAACGATTAAAGTCTTTCCCCAAAGCACTTGCCATATCTTCCGCTCTCTGAATTTACATGGCGTTTATGAACACTCGCAAGGAAAACTAAAAGTGGAGAGGGGAGAGCAGGGGGAAGAGAGCTCCTAGTGTGGAGGAGTCTCATTATTCCGTTATGGATTGCACATGTCAGGCGGTAAGTGCTCTTTTTATCCTTCCAAAGCACTGTCCTCGGCCACCGAGCGCATTTTCCTACCCGAGTGAAATTTACCATGTTAAGGCTCATGCCACCAGGGGAATGGCGGTGAGAGCTCTGGGTTGCCGCTAAGATTTACCGGCCTGATTAAATAAGGGGCTGTAGTGTGAATAAGAGGCCAAGGGAGAAATCTGTGTAACATAAATGCATGTTTTTTACTCACCAGTTAAATTGATTAGGCCCCCCCCCCCCCCCCCCACTCACACACCCCTTACACCTCTTTATGGTGTGTTTCACGTCATGCTGGGTTTTAAACAAAGAGCAGAGTGAGGGCAGTGGAGGATTGCTTGTGGCTCAGGGTGGCTTTCTGCCAAAACACAGCAAAGATGGGTCCTTTTTTTTTTTTTTAAAGGGCCTGTTCCCATCTGTTATTGCCTGCATACCTTGAAAAGTTCACACAAAATATATTGCTAGTCTTTCTTCAATTTGGCAGGAGAGGCCTTTCATTTGATGCACTGTGCCTCACAAATCCCAAAGACTGTCTAATTCAGTCTCATTTCCTTCAATTTTCCATCACACAGCCTGGTCCGTAATGCTTCAGGAAGGTGCTTTGGCATAGCCAGCTACCGGCATTTTTCAGCTCAGCAGTTGTGGCTGAGCAAAGGGACAAGTTTATTTTTTCTGCTCAGAGGCCGCAGTGGCTTGTAAATACCAGAATCAGTCAGTTACTTCCACTACCTTCTGAACCTGAATGGATTTTGGATTAGAATATAATCTCAAAACAAAAGTAAAGAAAACTTAACTGGCCTCAGGCATGGGTGTTGTAACGTGTCTGCACGCTGGCTGCTGGTAACTGACTCTGGGTCAGTTGATTGATGTGTCAACAGTCAGTGTCCCTGCCGGACAAAGTGGACACCAGCTGTCTCCATTCAGATTCAAATCCTACCAGCCAATCAGAACTGCTGTTTCAACACAAAGCCAATGTTATTGGGTGAAATCATGTTAGAATCCCTCCTCACTTACAGCAAAGTGAATGAAAGTAGGATAAAGAGTGAAGAAAAGGTTGTTGAAAATATCTGTTTTTTCTTGATTGAAGCATGAGCAATCACTAAAGAAACACTTTACCTTATTATAGCTGATTGTTTGTTTTGCCGTTAATTTTTTGGAGCACATTGTAACTGAGAAAAGTTGTATTCAAAAGGTTATATTTATTATCATTTAAATTAAAACAATGTATGCTAATTTGGCTGGTTTTTAAATTTAAATTTGAACAAGGACAAACAGGACATCTTCATGGAAGAGTGGCCACTGGAAAGAAATAAATATTCATTAAATAATTAAAACTAAGTAACTTTTCCAAATTGTGATGGCGATGATGTCACACACAACAATTCCTGTTTGTCCTAGTATTTTATTTTGGCTGATATGCTGTATAGACAACTCACAGACTGTATAACATGTGATGTGTTGATGGATGACATATTTCATATCTTTCATTGCTCTCGTATGCTTATGTTATCAAATCTATGCAAGTGCATGAAAATATGCTTTTTTTTAAGATAACGTATAGTAACAGAGGTCAGAGAAGTAAATAAATGCAAAAAGTAAAATTATTACTGCAGCAAAAGTACATATTTACTTGGAAGTTTATTTATAGCCATGAAACGTTTTTCCCTTAAAACAGCTGCCTCCTCTTCACTCTGCCACGGGAGCATAGGTTTCTGAAATAAAAGATCAGCCACAGGAACCCATTGTGTTATGATTTCCGACTAAACGTACTTGAACGCATCAACCAGTATGGGATTTACGATTCAGCAGAAGTCAAGAGACGAAGTTTATGAGGCGGCATTGAACGCAGCACGGAGCTCCGTATTTTTTCCCTGCTATAGAGGGGAGGGAGAAGGAGGAGGGGGGGGGGGGGGGGGTATTTGACTCCTGTCTCCCCACCCCCCAGTCCGTACGAGGTGGATTTTAGGAAGAAAGGAATCCAAACCTGGGACGCGGAGATAACGAGCGACACCAATAAAGAGATATACATTTAGAGATCCGCGCGCGGCGGTGTCGCGCACGGATTATTAGAGGGTATTTTATTTTTCTTTCATTGGGGAGATTCTGGCTCGGAGCGTCTGATCTGGGGGGGGGGGGGAGAAGGAATACAAACGCACGGGGGGAATAATAGGAGTATTTAATACTCGCTCCCTCCGTTAACAAGTGACTGCTCCGCCGCTCGAGAAAGTGGAATATAGCTGGTTTTTCTACGTCGGGGATGCGAAGCAACTGCTTTTTCTGAAGGAATACGGCTGCTCACCCACAGAGAATACGGATTTTAAAAAAGCTGCCCCCTCACCGCCGTAAACCAACTGGGGGGGTAGTCTCAGAAGTTCTTTTCTCACGCCGTTGAAGTAAGTGCTCGCAACTTTTCTTCTTTTTAACTCGCGAAACCCTTTGAAATCACTGTAGAGAGCAGGGTGAAGATATTTTAAGGCAAACCAAACTTCCAAGAGTGGGGGAAAGATCCATTTTTCATCTCCACCGTAACGCAGGACCGTTATATCTACCTGGGTTTCGTGCGAGTAAACCTCAGTATGCTTGGGGGAAGAAAAAAAAAAGAAAAGAAAAGGTAGCCTGCTGCTGTTCTCTCTTGTGCTGAAGGAAACTTTATTTGTCCCATCTTTATTCGTGTTTTTGCCAACTTACATTTCTTTGTATTTGCTATGCGGAAACAAGATTGCAGTTGATGATTTTGACCGTGAGTCTGCGCCTTAATGCAGAGATTTCCAAATTTTTTGCATATCCAGGACCCCCTCTGAGAGTCAGTCAGACAGACCGACCAAACACTGGACCTCCATTCTGCTGAGATTTTGCCCCAAAAATGCTCACGTTGTTTTTGCATTTGAAAAACATGGAAGCAAAGAGCTCTCAGTCACGTTAGTGTGCATGCTCTGCTGATGTGATGGGTGAAAGTTCATCAGTAAATTCTAACGCTAAGCAACAGCCTGAAAATACCTATTAAGCATTTAAGTAGCAATGAAAAGGGAGAGGAAATCACTATTTTATTACCTTTTATTGTGTCTGGAGGATTTTTACATCATGTGCCTCACCATAGATAGTACTATTGTAGTAGTTTGTGAATTTACTGTGTGTGTAGTATGTACTAGTAAACCTTGCATTTAGATTAATGTCATTGGTTAAAGTTCTTTTGTTATCCATATATAGTTTCTGTGAGTTATTTTCTGATGTTTGTGCAACATCCTTTTAATTTTTGTAGCGTTACCTCTTTTTATTTAAAGCTAATTTTCTGCCTCTAGAAGTAAATTTTGCCTGATTGAGTTGGAAAGTTTAGATACTGCTCCAGGCTATGCTCCTGCTTTTCTCCTTTCTTTTTCTTGTTTTTCTTCTTTCTTTCCTTTTTTTTTTTTTTTTTTTTTGTTGAGGCAAGCTACAGTAAGTCAAGTGAGTCCAATTTGAATTGCAATGGATCTTAATTTTTATCAGAACATTTAAGGCTAAACCTTCCCCGGGCAACATACACCCGCCCCCTCACCACCCTCCCAACCCCAACAGCAACTGCGAGCCAAAAAAAGATTAGTAATGCATTTCATTTTCCGGGGGTTGCTGAACGGACAAGTTTAAACACTGTTGTTTTTTTTCGCCCGACATTTAAAAAAAATAACAGAGAAATATCTTGAAATGTGAGGGAGTTCAGAGGTCAGGGTCAGCCACAGAAAGGCAGCTTGGAATCAAGCTGGAAGATGTTTATTGCGCTGAGGCTTGGGGTTGAAGGACAAGGAATTCAGTTATACCTACTAGTTAGTGGTATTTACTGCATATTTTGTGCCCGTTTCACATCTTGGTGAGCTTTTCCCAACTTGGAGAACAAATATGTATTCTGTTCTGTTCTGCTATTATTGAAGAACCAACACAGATTCTACCAAATGCTGAACATTTCCATTTGTTATTGAAATTCAGATTTTACCTATTTTCGAACTCCAGCTCATCAGTCTTGTATTCCAATATTCAATCAGCCTGCTAGCTTGTATAAATAAACCCATTTGTCTTATGATGAGAGTCACATGTTGATTGTCAGTAGCAAGAAGGAGCCTTGTCCTTCAGAGTAATTGGACAATACGTATACCAAGCGGCTGTGCGTCTAGTGTGTTCTGGATTCTTAATGTGGCTTTAATTGAACAATTTATCACCCCTGATCACTGTCAAATAAGTGGGCAAGAAAGACAAAAGGCAATGAAAATGCCAGGGATAAGCTGCCAGGCACAGTCGGCTAAGCGTGACCAGCGTGTCTGTCACAGCGGCGTCAGCAAAGGTGCTGTTTTATTTAATTTAATTTATTTATCTTTTTGTCTGTAGGAATCGCAGATCGATGCATTTGTGAGTGGCAAGCTTGTAAGCAGTGGTAATGAATAGTGGAGGAAGGAGGGGGCAGAGAGAACATTACATCCTTGAAAACTTCTCTTATTGGAGAAAACTTTTGATTTCTCCCCGGAGCTCCTTTCCCTACACTTGGAAGAAAAGCTAATTGAATTGTGCCCCGGATATGATGCTTTTTTTTCCCCCAAGTACAGAGGTCTTGGAGAAGCGTCCTCCTTGGGGTTTTGAAATTCATTTCCTTCGCAATTATTACTTTCTGAGCTGTTTTCTTTTATTTCCCCTACCTCAACAGTAGGGTGTATTCTCTCCATTTTTGATGGGATCAAAGGGGAGAAGAGCGAGAGATTCTAGACCAGCTACAGGCCTGACAGACTGACTGTAAGCTATTCTCAGTCATGTATTTTACTATTTGAAAGAGAGTTCAGAAGTTGGCTTTCTGACTATT
The DNA here is from genome assembly GCA_033238685.1 of Lates japonicus. Classification (NCBI taxonomy): domain Eukaryota; kingdom Metazoa; phylum Chordata; class Actinopteri; family Centropomidae; genus Lates; species Lates japonicus. The sequence continues at coordinate 8,170,929 of BRZM01003569.1, forward strand.
TCATGTGTTTTTTTTTGTTTTTTTTTGTGCTTTGGGGTCCTCCACAGTAAGTGCATTTTTGTGACATAGAACCAACTTAGGCTATTGAGTGATTATGGATTTTAGGCAAAGCAAGCAGAGCTCTTGATACTTAAAGAGCTTTTTACTACTAGAGACTTTCCAGATGTTGCGCTGAAACTGACACCCAGTGAAACATTTTCAAGTGTCAAAATCAGATCTCTGCCATTTGCAAAAGTCAGACACACACTCTTTCTAGATTAAAATATATAAGTATATTGGACGATAGCAATAAACGATTAATAACTTAAGTTTTTTCAATTACTGTGCCTCTTTTTCTACTTGAATTCACGCTTGTTTTAAAATGCTTAACTAATAATGAGAGCAAAACATTAATCAGCAAACAGTGCATTTTTTCTGCATGTAAATGTGTAGCCCTTTGTTCCAGGCTTTTAGGCCTACAATTTCACAGACACCCACTTTTTTTAACCACCCCGTGCCCTGTTCATTTTATTCAAATCCAAATTAGGAGCATTTTGGTGGCATCAAGTGCTTTGCAATTAGTCACATCGCACTTGACGCAATAACACAGTTAATAACAGCTGCTCTGAAGTGAGTGTCGTCGCGGGGAGAAAGAGAAATGTGCGCTGTGCAGAGGCGCTGTTGCACTCACAGCTAATTGTGTTTATTCATTTTAATTTGCTCCGAGTGCTAAATCAGTGCTCTTCCAGCGACACGAGGTGCAATTAGACTGACTGTGAAAACAGGAAGCAGTGCGTCTTGTAAAGTGTCCCCTCCTCTCCTCTTTGATTTGTGGATTAGCCATCCCTTGTCATTCACATTTCCTTTACTGCCACATAACCCTGCTAGGAAAACACTCTATTGACAGAACATGTTTCAACCTTGCAGAATAAAAATCAGTGTGCACACAGTGTGAAAGATCATTCAGATTACAACATTGTTACACATATATAAAAGCAATAAAGCCTACAGTAGGGAGTGAACCCTCACTCTGTCTCTAGATATGGCAGTTCCATTGCCAGCAACAGCAAGACTACCGATGCTTTATGATGATGCTGTGTAAAATAGTCTACTGTACTCAAGTTCATTTATTTAAAGGCACAGCAGAATTTGGCCTGGTGTCAGCTAGAATACTGGAGCTCATTTGTTTTATTAAAACAATGAGACCTGTTTGTGGCCTTGGTTGTCCATGATCTTTGATGGCTTTATTTGCATTAAGTTCACACATTAGGCAGGTGATACGCACTACTCTTACACGGTCAAATAATAGTAATGATATACCAGATATACCATGCATTACAGACATTGTTTTGTGGTGATCTGTTGTTGGGTTCCTGCATTTCTAAGAGCATTTTTTTTGGCAACAGTAGGAACAAGAGTGACCTTTTAGAATTGAATTGTGGCTTACATGAGTAGAAGTGTTTCTCCTATCATGAAAAGTAATTATTGCAGCCCTTGAGCTCAAAACATCCTTTTGTGTCTGAGGGTCTGTAAACAGATACGGTGTAGCTTTTACCAAACCAGACTGAAGAGAAACAACATAACTCATCTTTGTGTGTTTGCTTTGTGTTCTTCCATGTTAGTGCAACTCCACAGGATATATTTCCTTGCTCCACCTTGTCTGCATTTGTTTGATGCATAAGCAGCACATTCTATGTAATTTTGAATGTGGAAACAGGGTCAGCTGTAGACCTCTGTCTGTGCAAGTCTCTACAAGCTGGAGTTACCCAGAGACACCATCTCAGCCTTCCTGTGCAAAAATGTTATTGTTTATTTTCATCAATCTGGATGTGTCCTTCAAAATTAAACACATATTCTACTGCACCTGATTACTGTAATTTTGCTAAATCAAGTAAATAATAGCTGAGGAGAGAAGGTGGAGTTTTCTTAGTAGTGTGGTTCAATGGTAAATGCATGTTACTAACCATCACATGCTTTAGAGGATCTGTTAAAGTCACTGAGGCCTCACATTTTGTACTACCAGTACAGTGCTGTAAGGTACTCTGGCTAACTAAAAAAACATTAGCACTCTTTGTCAAGAGAGAAATAGCCATCAGTCAAAGAATAAAACATGGACACTGCAGTCATGACAATTTATAACGTCACCAAGGTTAAACTTCCGGAGGCTGGTGTGTCATTTTCACTCTATAGTACTACATTTTCACTCTTGCCATAAGAGGAGAAACTGAGACCGGTGGCTGGCAGAGGAATTATTGACCACTCACTCAGACACCCCTGCTGGTTGCCATGGTCTAAAATTGGTAGCGCTGTCCTCGGCAGACCTCGTTGGATGTGAGAAACGGCTGTGACCCTCCTGGCAGCACCCAAAAGTCATATTTGCACATCGACGCTCCTGCTGAACTCCAGTGGTCAACACTCCAGAACAAGCCAGAGTTGGGCGGTTTTTGGGCAAAGATGACGCAGGTTGAGAGGCAAGGGACAGATAAGACAAGCCTGTGATAAGGTGTGTAAACTCAGCAGGATTGATCTATCGCTGGCTGAGTTAAAGCCCACCTTGCATCTTGGCTGACTGTCAGGCTCCTCAGTTGTTTGCTCGTTTTTGGTTTTTCTTCATCCCTCTATGCCCCCTCACTCAGTTTATCTTTCTCCTACACTACACTTTCTCTACTTTCCATCCCCCTTTCCACATTTTCTCTGTCTACCTCACTTTAAGCTCTTCAGATGTACATTTAGATACAAACTTTTTTTTAATTAAGCTGCCTCCTTTTTTCCTGAAATTTACTGCACTTATATTGCATTTCTTATACCCGGCTGATCGGTGTATGTCTATAGTGCATTTACACCTGAATTTTATATGTTTTCTGCTTTTCTGACCTTGTATCACCCAGATGTGCCAAGTAGAAAAGGAGTCTTAATCACAGAATTTGCAGTCATCAGGTTATTGTGTGCAGAAGTGAAGGTAGCCTCCTCATACACATAAACACACTAATCCCTGCCAGACTATCTGCTAAAGCCTTGGGGAATATATCGACACACTGTCACCTCCCCAGCCTCCTGCCCGTTTCCCTTGGTACCTCCAGGTTTTACAAAAATGATTCGCTCCAGCTCCTCCTGATTAAGTGACAGTAATCTGCTTTTGACGACGAGCAGGAGTAGACCTTCTGTTGATGCCTGCTACTCCTTCCTTCACTCCAGCCTGCCTCCCTCAAGATATAACACACTTGAACAAACATAGGGCAAGAGTTTGTTAAAGCCTGAGAAGAAACCATACCAAACACCAGAGTGTTCACACAAACACCCATTCGCTCTCTGTTCCCTCTGGCCCTGATCCCATCCTCTTTATGGTTATAGAGTTAATGTGAACTGGTGTTTCATGGTGAGAGGTAATTAACACCCGGTCTAGGACAGGCATCAGATGGGTGTGTCTGAACCTGTCTCGCTGTCTGTATGTCTCCTGATGCTTGCTTGTTGGGGGCTGTTCCTGTGTTAAGTGTGATTACCAGCTGGACTCCCCCAGATTGATGCACAGCGGTTCCCCTTGGGGCGTCTGCCTCCTCCCACTCTTTGCAAACTAGGTCTGGCAGGAAGGGCTGCCCTGCGCCCTGGCAGTTTGACCCCTGTGAGGTTGTAGACACGTGGTGGTGGTCGTGGGGGGATAAAGACCCCCATTCTCACGCCTGAAGGGTTTGAACAAGTTGCAGTTAGCTCATTTAAGCGCTGCTCATGCGGGCCGTTAGATGGCCTGCACCAACCTGTTGAGCCATCTGTATGGAATGGGTATTTGTGGAGCAAGATGCGGTAGTGTGGAATAGTTTCCAAAAACATGTCTGCTTGTGCATACACCATCATTTGAGCCTGTTCGAGCTTTGTGAGGCGAACTTTTGAAGACCCTCAGCAATGTACCAAACGATTTCATTCTCACTCACTGCACTCAGTTCAGTATTTATGAAAACACCTATAATTAGTCATGTGATTGGCTCTTACTTAATTCCACAGTGTGACTTGAATGGTGGGGATCCAGCTGCTGAAGAACACTGCTCCCTTTATACCATAGCCTGTAAAGATTGAATTATTTCTGGTGGTGTTGCCTCTTTCCACTGTAGCTCACACCCTCCTCCAATGCCAGACACAATACAGCAAATGTGTTTCTTAGGACACCGTTTGCTTGCAGCGGTGTATTCGAGAGCAGTTTGACAGCTTTTCCCACAGTGCTAAATTTCCACTTTATTTACTGTATTTATTTATTTAGTCACTGTATGAAAAGTTAATGCAACTTTGGCTTTGGAGTCTCACTCCAGCATTTGTCCTGTGAAGAAAAGCTGCACTGAAGATTGAAAGGGTTCAGTGTGCCCACAAGTCGAAGCAGCTATTGCCAGTAGATACTGTGAAGTACAACAACATTTGAATTTTTTCATGCATTAGCAGAGCAGCGTCTGACCTTCATAAGTCCTGGCTACGAGAAGGGTCGTAGACGCCAGTCCAATAACCTGCTCTGATTACTTCACACCAAACACGGGCTTTTCCCAGGTTGTTGCTTCAGTGTGAAATGGTTATAAGAGAGACGAGTGGTTTTGTGTGTGTTTGTGTGCGCTAAAAGCTGTTAATCCGATGGTGCTTATTGTGAGCACACAGAGAGCCCAGGGCAAGATGGCTCGGCCCATTCACACTGGCCCCCCACCACACACACATGCACACACTCGTCCGCTTCCCCCAAATCCACCACCCTGTCCCCTTTTGTCCCTGCCTCTCCACACATGCACACCCTCACCCAAACTTTAGGGACATCTGGTATAAAGAGGGAGGGGTGGCTACAGGAGGGGTAAGCTTTGGGGGAAGAGAAAGGAGGAGGAGGAGGACAAGAGTGTGGGGAGGTACACTCAGTTGTCCTGAGGGGTGGGAGGTGAGAGATGGGGATCGCAAAGAAACATGCATGTGCAGGATAGTGGGGGTTGTTGTCATAGAGTAGAGAAAGGGAAGTGGGGTAGCTAAAGAGGAGTAGGCAGATAATTGATGGATGGAAGTAATTGTGTGTAATGCAAGCAAGGAAACATGGGCCTCTGGGTAGGAGAGATATAGAGGGAGAAAGAGAGAGCCAGTGAATAGAGTGGAGAAAGGAGGGGGGACAAAGACAGGGGAAGCCGGTCACTGAAGAGAGGGAGTGTGAGAAATAGGAGGCTAGAGAGAGAGAGACAAGGAAGGGTACAGAGAGGAGAGGAGACTTAAGGAGAGAAGCAGGGGAGGAGGAGCAGGAGGAGGGGGGGCTGCTGTTCTGTTGCATCACCAGCTAATGGGGTTAAGAAGGAGTAACTACCTGCCTGTCAGGCTGATTGTTCATCCCTTTATGCATCAGGGATACGGCCCGTTTATGAGAGATGGCGCGGATTCACTACTGCGGCCACTTAACCATTATGAAAATGGCTGCCTGTGCATCTCTGGGAATATAAGCAGACCAGGTTGGGCTTTGGAGCCAGTGGCAGTTGTTTGCATGCAGATGACGCCATCATCTCCCCTTTCTACAACATGCTCACTGTCACAGCATTTTCAGGTGTTATTTTCATTTTACCCTCTGTTTTCAATCTGGCCACTGAAATCATTTATTTCAGACACAATCTCAGCCCAACAAAACCTCCATCAAAAAGCCCAATCAGAAGGCCTCATTAGTATCATAACCGCAGCCTGAGCGCTTTTCAAACAGCACGCCACCTCATCTTTTCAGTGAATGGAAACAAAGCCTATGTACCAGTCTGATACACAAATTACAGAGCAATTAGTGGCCTGTAAAAGAGAAAGAAGACAGAGAAGGCAACTATAAAATGCATTGAGTTTCCTCACTTTCTCACCAGTATCATAAGCTTGTCTCCGGACGGGAAGCAAAGGTTTGTCAAGACCACGGTGAGAGATAAAACCTTCCTCAGCCCCTGGAAGATAGGGTGACATTTGTATGTAAATGAGACAGGCACTTCCACTGTATTCCTGTATGATAGGGAACAGAGGCAACCTGTGTTTCCTTTTGTTTTTTTTGTTTTTTCTTTTTTTTTGAGAATTCAAAGAAATAGTTGTTTTCCGACATTTGGTTTTTAGGATGACGATAACGTAAAAGGTTACTTACAAGATTTGGTTGTGTGAAATCTTTGCATTTTCGTCACATACAGTACATCTTACATGCACACCTCACAACAACAATTACATTGATTCCAAAGAACCTTGGCCAGGTTGAAGATCCCTGTTTTTTTGTTTTGTTTTTTCCTCAATCTAGGGTGTGTATTGTTCGAGTATTGACCACCAAATCAAAGTGGTTCACAGTGCTACTATAAAACCAACTGATTGATTTGTGTTGCAGTCTGTTCTGTTTGGTTGCTCAAGGCTCGCAGATTCTGAGATCGATAATTCAAGCAGCAGAAGTACGAATGTACATCCACACAATTCCAGTAAGGCTCTAGCACCTGCAGTGGCTGGACCCCTAATTAACTCTTGAGTTCGGTGTCAGAGAGATAATCCTGATTAAAAAGTGATGGAGGCTGGTGGAAGAATGACAACATAGCAATCAGAGATAAGGCTTACGTGTTGTAGAGATTGGGGCACCACGAGGATTGTGGAAGGAGGAGGGGCGGCTACCTCTGTTGCTGTCACCTCTTTGTTTATGGATCAAAATCCATGGCAGAATAATGGCTTGGGAGATTTTTTTTTTTCCATCTGGTTTTTGTACTAGCTGTTGCCTTGGCCACTAAACCGCTTTTATGTTTTTTTTTGTGTTTTGTTAGAGGGTTGTAGTGGTTTAAATACAGCCGAGAGCAGAGTAGGTGATTATGAACCAGGATTACTCATTTTCAATGTTTAGGTAGACAGCTTTTAAGACTGATGATTTAAAAAGTGCTTTGACCTTTACGTGCTACATTGCCATTTGGTTTAGCTGAGAGAGGGATTTCGCCGGTGGTCGCTAGACAAGGAACAGCTGATGTATGCCTCAGAGGAGTTTTCATGAACAGCACATCAACAGGATCATTATGGAGACTCATCACCCCCTGCTGTGAGAGAGGGCTGCTGTTGCACAGTTAAAATCTGCATCCATGTTCCTGACTCAGCTGGGATGTCCAAAGGCAAGCATGTTTTGACATCCCCTACTGTTTCGACCAGTAACGAGCTGATTTTGTTGCCAGCCGAAACTAAGACAGAGATCCAATTAACAATGCCTAGTGGGCGTCTTGCCTTGAGGCATCGTCTTGTAATCTACAGTCACAGTTATCCCTGCAGCAACTTGTTCGCGCAGCCACAGATCTTGTGGGAATATCCTAGGTGCCCACCCACTGCCTTCACATTTATGAGCATTGTTTAAACCTTCCAGTATGAAGTGTAAAATGCAAGCAGTCACCTGTTAGTTTATCTGGTGAAAGAGGGAATTGGGAAAGCAGAGGGAGTAAAGTAGATGGATTTTAAGGGAAACAAATAAGGCTACATTAGACTGTCTATTTGCTGTTGATCTGGGAGATAGTTTTGACACAGAGGGAAGCAGGAGCAAAAGCGCTGTTTGATTAAGCTTTGCAGCCTGATGGCACCAAGTGGGAGCCAGAAGAGAAATGCACTTCAGAGATAGGGACATCATATATACAACTAGATGAAGACAGTGTGAATAGTTCAAGCAGGAGACTTCTTTACTCGACACAGCGTTGTAAAATGCACTTGCTAAGTCAGTAGTAACTCATCATCCTAAGACATGGTTTCTCAGACAAATGGGGCATCTGGTGGTAAGAGTTGCAAAACAGTATTTGAATGTTTGATTATGGCAATGCCTAGTATGTTATTGACCAAAAGGCACCATCTGCAGTATTTCCACGCACATTAGAAAGAAGTAGAAGTGTCAGCTACCAAGCTAAAAATGTGAGCACAGGCAAAAGACTTGAAGCCTGGGAAGGATGCGCACTGTTGTGATTCAGTTCATAAGCTAGATAACTCCACCCCACCTCCTGGGCAGCTCTCTATGACATTTGTCTTCGTAGAGCCCCCAGTCTGTAGTCTCACAGGGTGGAGAGATAGGGCTACACAAACGGGGACAGAAGGGAAGACAAAAGAGGTCTGGCATGGAAATGGGGGGTTGTTGTTCACAGCTCCCACCATACTTGCCCTTACAGGTAGTGGAAAACGAGGGAGACAGAGACAATGAAGTGAGAGAGGACAGCAAGATTTTGGAAGTAAGAGAGAAAGAGAGAGAGGGTGGGGGGTGGGGTGGGTGGGGTGGGGCTGGCAGGAGGAAATGGAGACTGCAGTTTAGAACAGGAGGTAGATGGGGAGCAGAGGGTCCCCATTTTCATGGAGATAAAGGAGCACTAATGAATTTGAACCAGTGCCCTCTAGGGATATACCATAAGGGCAAAATAGAAAGAGCAGATTGGGGTTTAGTGGGTTTTTAAACCATACAAAACTCTGTCTTTAGACACAGGGGTGCTCCCCACCCGCAATCACTAAGATGGTCACGCATCGCCGCCAACTGCTGCGGTGAGGCCTGTTAGGCCTCGAGAGGACTTGATGCCAGAGGAGATGTGCTCAACTGGCCGGCTAGAACCACTTTTCCATTAACGATTATTATCTGCCCATCTAACCCAGTTTTGTTACTCGTTTGCACAGCATTGTGTGTGCTGAAAGTGTAGTCTGACCTTGTGTGTGTAAGATGGTACCAACATTGTGGGTGGCGATTTGTTTCCTTCTGCAGCGCACTGGGTCGTAATGTATATGACCCCGGTCACATTCTAAAAAACTGCGTATTCGTTTTAGTATTGTCTGCTTTGCAGTTTCGCAAAATGACAGATTTTTGTTTCATATGTATGCAGTTCTCATAAACAACTGTATTGTTATCAGTTTTGTCACAGTGATTGGTTAACCACAAAGCCAACATTTAGCAGTGTTTTTAGACCACTAAGGCCTCTGAGCTTCTGCCTGGAGCCTGCACCTACATATCACCATATCTATCATTTTACAACGTGTTGCTTACCACACGGAGAGAGCAAACGAGGCTCTGTGGCATCTACCCCTATGGAGGTAATGGTCTGGCCCTCAGGCTGTTAGCCCAGTTGAAACAGTAATGAAGTGGGCCCTCCACTGTAAATCACAGAGGGGTCTTGTTTGCTGGACGCTTTGGGAGAATTGCATGGAATGGCAGGTAAGTCATGGGCGGGCAGCTCACTTCAGTGCAGGCAGGCACCAGAGAAAGAGAAAGAAGGCAGCTTGTACATGATGGATGGTGGCCTTTATTCTGTTTGTGCCATATGGATCTGAATATTAAAAGGAAACTGAAGAGATGAGAGACAAGGAGCTGGGGTGTCACATTATGTTCGGTCAAAGGCAGTTTGTTATGTTTTATTCCTCTGGGGGTATTGGATTTTCATCTCTGGCGGGGCCTGGGTGAAAAATTCTGTGGTCTCTCGGAGCTTGTTCAAGATAGGCTTTGAACTTAGTAAAGCTGGTTGGGAAGACCACATGTTTCTGACAGAGCTGACATGTTTGATGCAGTTATATTTTCAGTTTTAAAGTATAGGCAGTTGGTTGGATATGCTTATCCAGTGACTTACATCAATTTTTTTAACACAAGCAAGAAATGCAGAATCAATCTGACAATGTAACATACATTTGTTGGCCCTTGAATTATTATATATTATAATAGTGTAGAAGGGGAGTGAGTAAGTGTTGAGGAGAGAGGCAGGAAGGTGATCTTTTTCTGTATGCAGTAAGCAATGACTAACTCTATTTTGAAATTTCAAGTCTAACAATTTTGCTAAATTGCCTCTTGCACACTGACAGCCAACCTTAGTTTCTCAGGAGTGGAGTTGAACATAGTATGTTTATAAAAAGAAGCCAGGAGGAACCTTGAGGAACCCAATGTTTTGAAGTCATTATTTCACCTCCGCGCCACCAAATTTCAAAGCGGAATTTCACACAAATGTACTGATTTTTCTCCTCCTCTCCTCTTTTGTGTAGAATTTACAGCACATAAAACGGGTCTGGGAGACTTTGTCAGAAGGTATCTGTAACCTGACGACCACTCATGCAAAGTATGTGTGCGAAAGTGTGTATTTTTTTTTTTTTTTATGCTCTGACAGCTCGCGAGGGCCTGCAAAGCTGTGTGTGTGATCTGCATATCCAGTAAAGAGGCCTGCAGATGATGCTCGGTGGTGTCCAAGGCTTTGCTTTTTGTTAACGAGATGGAATCCAGAGAGCGTCAGCCGCGTGTGGAGTCATAGTTAGATAGGTTTGACCGTGGTTTGTGGTTAAAGAGGGGACGAACGTGGTTGGTGAGTAAGACTTCACTAGTTGAAGTCGGTGGCCTCGCAAAAAATGAGAAAGTTATCAAAGCTCTGTGATTCGTTTCAAATTCACATTCTGGGTCTGCAAAACCAAATGTAGCAATTACAGCACAACGTCCCATGTGCTAATGACTTTGATGTCAATGAGATTAAAGGCATGCATGGAGAAAAATGGCATACCACGGGAAATGAGCTTTTGCTTGTGTGCGCTGAGTTCTCTCGTGTTTGTACAGAGGGGTTTTTAGTGGTTATTAGCCCGTTCAAACACCTTTAATTTTTTCTGCCATGATTGTAATTGGAACCTCTACTTGATGCTTTCCATTTTAATAGCTGACGCCAGTGCTGGCACACAAGCTTGTAAACAGATGAGGGTGTCCTCTCTGCTAACCACAGCAGCACTGCATGTCTGTGTGTGCGCGCGTCTGCGTGCGGGCATGTTCACACATATTACGCATACTCAACTGTCTGCATGTGTCTGTATTAGCTTGTAGGATCGCTATGTAATATGTACGGCAACTGCCTGTATGAAATTGTGTGTACACCACAGCTGCAGCCATGCTGTTTGTTTGTGCACTATATGTGTGTGTGTGTGTGTGTGTGTGTGTGTGTTTGGCTGGGCAGTGAGGTGCTTTCTCTTGACAAACATGAGTGGTGAACAATGGAGAATTGTGTCCCCATTCATGTGTTGGGGTCAGAGAGTGGAGAACCAGTTTGGGGGGCATGCTATCCATCAGTTTCCTGCACAGTCTCGCATGTGATTCCCCCACCGCCCATCACCTTCCCCCATTTTCACCTACCAACACCCTCCCGCCTACACACACAAGTCTTATTCACAGGATCGGCCCTAGTCCTCTTTTGGCTTCACTTATCTGTTGGCCAAACAACACTGTAATTGACTCGAATAACAAACAGGAGGGCATCGCTGCCCTTCTTCAACAACACGAGATACAACACAATTTAGAATCTTCTTTTGTTCATTTTGGACGCTGCAGATTGGATGTGATGTGCTTAAGATGTTTTCAAGAGTTCAGATCCTTGCACACCAGCATCCGATGCGTTCCAGTAACCCCCCCACCCCCAAAACAGTTACAATTTGCACTTTGGCTTTGAATAGCAGCTTTCGATATTTTTACCCAGAGTCCATGATCTCACGGATCTCAGTCGGTGCAGGTCGTTAGCTGAGGCGATTGCATGCACTTGACCTGTTGGCGGGCGGCGTGTACAACACTGGGCGCTGAGACAGGAGGGAGGGATGAAAGGGAGGGAGGAGAAGAATGTAGAGGTGTGTGTGTGTGTGCTCTTTCTTCACTAGGAATGAAGGAGAGGGAGTGGATGGAGGCAGAGAGTGGAGGAAGAGGCCGAGGAGGAGGAGGGGTAGATGCAAGGATTCCTTTGAGACCAAGACTGCCAGCTCTGTCAAGGAGAAGACTGGAGAGGGAGGAAGAAAGTGCAAGGAAAACAACAGAGGTGGAAGTGTGAGTGAGAAGACAGAGAAAGAGAGCAGAACAGAAAGTACGGGAGAGAAATGAGAAATCGACAAGGAGTATTATTACAGCAAGCAGAGCAATTAGCCAAAAAAAAGAGAACTACTGCAACTTTGATTGGCCTAATATTTGACCTCATCGCTTGATGTGGGCCTGCGGAGATTTTAATGATGCTCCACTTGCCGGTGGGCAGTTGTGTACCACTTTCAGATTAGTATGTCAGCCGTGTATTGCAAAGTAGGGGAGCATTGAAGGACACGTCGGATACCCCACAAGAGAAGTTGCTCCCCCACCCAATTTCACCCCTCTCAATAACATTCCCCCTTTTCCTTCTCCTTATACCTGCCCTTCCTCCTTCACCATTGAGGGTGAAACAATGTGAGGAAAGGCTTTACAGCTGTAATCTCCTTATAGCTTATTCACTGACAAAAGTCTTTTCCCCGCTCAGGCCCACGTGTCACATCCACCCGCCTACCCCGCATCCTCTTCTTAGTGCTTACTGCACCAATTGCAGTTGCGCCTTTGGCGACCTTCGCGGCGGTGAAATGGCCACAAAGGCCACAGATGGAAATAGTATCAGCGATAAAAGGCGATAGGCATCTGCAGTGCTATATGCAGCTGAGGCAAGATTTGATTTCCTCCTGCCTGCACCTGATTCAGAGGTTACCTTTGACCACATAGGCCTGTTTGACCTTTTGAACTATTCTCTCAAGCAAACATGGCAGCATGGTTCAGTATCATTGCCTTGTCAGGACATGATTTTTTAAATCATTTTCTGGGGTGATGTCATGCCAGGTGTTGTAGTGTTATTGACACCAGTGAATTATCTTCGCCTGTTTCTTTCATATCTTTAGCAGCGCTTCGACTCATCAACTGGCACTCGCGAGGAAATCAGATGACACCTCTTGATGTTAACTTTATTTCAAGGCTTCTGCCAGCAAATGTCAACAGCCATTTGACGCATGTCACACCGCTTTTCCTTTCTCCCGCTTCCTACCCTCTCCTCTCAAATTGGCCTGTCGTGGTTACTGGCGTTAGGCACCATGGGTTACTTTAGTTTGCAGATCCAACCCGGCCATGTCACTCCCAACACCGACGAAATATAAAAGCACGCTGGCAGTGACTGTCACCCGACGCTGTCATCTTTGTCCTCTACATGTCAGCTCAGATTTCGCAGCAGGCCGCAGTTTTGACGATCAGGGACTTTATATTGTCGAACAAGTCGCCCTTGGAGAAGAGCGTTGATTGATTAGCCAAGTGATGACTGGCGCTGATGTCTTTAGGAGGAAGATGGAACCTTTGAAGACGCCCAGCAAACAGCTGTTGACAATTGGGAGTTTCAAGTGCATGGGTGAAATGTTGTTGTGCTATGGTGTGGCGGTGCACATTCTGAAGTTGACCTCGCTTATATTCACACCCTCACGCCTTCTTCAATCCTATCATCACCGCATCTCAAAATCCTATGTGTCTGCAGCATTGTAGCATGGCATCCAAGAAGAATCATCTCTCTCCCAATTTTTCCACTACAGCCCTTTCCATGTGGCCATGTTGTTGTTTTGGTTTGGTACCCCAGCTGTCGCGACTGAGGCTCAAGCCGCTGTCACATGGTCTTCAGATGTAGGTCCTGAAGCATTGGTCACAGAATTTTGGGGTGTAATAGCAGAGTCAGGCCCGATAATACAGGACCAGACTGAAGCGAGATTTAGGAAGGGTTTTTTTGTTGTTGTACTATTCAGACCGTGGGTGTCTTAAACTGGGGACATTCAAATCCCACACAATGTAAAGCACTCAGTACATATAATTGCTTCACAGCAGCATATACTTTGACAGTTATTACACTCAGTCCCAGTGGGTTGCGTGTATTGTTTCTGATATTGTGAAAGGCTTCTGGTTCCATTTCTTTTATTTAGCTAGGAAGATTTTCAGAGGATATGGACTGTTTTTAAGCACTGTCTGACACATCTATCCAGTTCCACACATTGCCTCCTGGGAGCTGCCTGTTAAGGCCAGATACTTTTTTTCCCCCAAGAAATGTTTTTTCTTTTTCTTTTTTTTATAGCCTTCACAAGGGGACACCAAAGAACAGTGTTACATCAGAACATGGTAAAACAAAAAAGAAGAGTATGAACAGTTCACGTACTGGAGCACTGAACTCTTTACCAAGAGCAGCTTGGGGTTGATTCTCTTGCTCAAAGGCATGTGGGCCGAGTGGTTGGGCAGTGGGTCATGTTTACCGGCTCCTTGCCAGGGAATCAACAAGAAAATTCTCCATCCTAGGGTTTACTTCCACTTCATCTCAAACCAGAACGGTCTGTTTAGTACACCACTAATGAAATACAAAGCCTGCTAGCACCAGCACAGTTACCAAGTGTTTTTTTAAGTTTTTTTTTTGGCTTTTTCGCTTTTATTGGCCAGGACAGTGGAGAGAGACAGGAAACACGGAGATGGGAATGACATGCAGTAAAGATCCGCCAGACCGAGCGATCCGGGGACAGTACCAGGCTCATGGTGCGCCCAACCATTCGGTTTTGGGGTGCCCCTGTGTGTTTTTTTTTTTTTTTTTTTTTAAGATGAAAGAAATATGAATGGGCCATGTAAGCAAGAGGCACCGCTAGGATAAAGAAAGTTATATTTTTGGAACAACAGCTCAAAAGCGTCAGAGAGAGAGTAAGCAGCTTAATGTAAAGGTCTTTGTTGTCCTTAATGTCATCTCGTGTTCTTATAAAAATGCCAAAATGTGATGGGTTGAGAATTTGATAAATTTGTTTAGAGTTTTTATACCCTGAGTCATAATGTTTTAATTTGGCTCTGCCCCCCATCGGTTAGGAAATTTCTTCATGCCGCCGTAAACAAAAACACATTTAGCATAATTGCACCTTTGTGTGTAGGCTTTCAAGGCAGGTATTGATTTTCTCTCCCTGTCTCCTCCCTTCTGTTTTTGTTTTTTCTCTCTCTCCTCAGCTTTATTTTCCCTTGGCCTCGGCTCGAGGCCGCCCGCCGCCTCCTCAGTCTCCCCTGCCTCCCCATCACCGCCTCTTTCATGGATGAAGCGCCATGGAAAAAATAGTAACAAGAATGCACCGATTACAGCGCCAAATATCATGTTTCACCTTAATGACACCAGCCCCCATTGCCAACCAGCCGATTTGTCAGTCTAGTTAGAGTTAAGTAACCAGCGCTGTTCTCTGTCCAGAAGAAAGAGAAGATCATGTTTTTAAAAAGACACTTGTTGCTCTGATTTACCTTTGCTGATTTGTTAGCCAGCGTGCCTGCAGCATGTGGGAGGAACCTCGCAGACGGCTTCCTCTGGAAATTGGAGACGAGTGTGAGCTGTTTGAGCCTGCACTGTTCATGACACACACACACACACAGATGGCCGCCGTAGTTTATATTTGGTTAAATGTTTATAGTCTAAAAACCAGACTATAACATTTTAAAATGGATGCACCTAAGCAAAATTCTTAAATGTATCCCCAATACACAACCTGTTGTGTCCTCTTCACCAGGCACAGGTCAAAGACTGCTGTGCTGTTTCACCGGGCTGCCATCTCACCATCTTATCATTCTAAACCATCCAATCAATTCTCTTCTTAAATTAATAAGTAGAGTCCATCGTCCGACGGCCACACTGATCAAAGAGCAGAGGCTCAGTGGCCACATTGTCCATGTCTCTATCTCAGTCCTTTCTCTCAGTTTTCAATAATATATTTGTGAGAAATATATTAGAATGCATTTCTCCAACTCAGTCTATTTTTTTCCTTAAAACCTTTCTATCGGCCCAACTGTCGTTAAAACATCCTCCAAACCTTTCTGAAATTGAAGCAGAGTGTCAAATAACATGAGGGAAGGAATTTTTTTATGATGGAGGATGCCAGTTTATTGAGGGAAGTTAATGAAAAGTTGTGGGAATTTACATCACGAAACTCTGGGCATTGGTAACAACTTTAAATAGATAATTCACCAAATCTTCAACTTAGAAACCGAGGAACCAGTATTGGTAGATGGTCTTGACTGATGTCCTGTTTTTCTTCTGATTTTCAGGGTTTGAAATAAATTTATTCCATCCATTAGGCTGCGGGAAAGTTACCTGTCACCTTCACTGATTTCCTCCATAGTGCAGCTATCATCTCTCTTACCTCGGATGTAAAGTGGACGTTGAGGGTGCCAGTTGAGGTCGCATTATTGGCTGTAGCTCCTTTGTAGAATTGTCGGCTTCAGTGAATTTTTATTCACAGAAAGAGAGGTGAGAGAAAGATCAAGAGAGAGAGGGGATGTTGGTGGATGTAGTCGGCTGTGTACAGTGACTGAGCTTGTTCTGATCTTTCAGGTGTTCTGTGTCAATTTTCATCTTTCTCTCTGTTCCATTGTAATTTAGGTTGAATTCAATATGTCTTATTGAGCAAGAACATGCTGTAGAAAAAGATTTCTCCAAATATGTCAAAAGATGGCGATTGCAGCTTTTCTCTCTCTCACATCTCTCTCTTTGAGTCTTCTCTCAGCTGCCTTATTATATTAGAGAAAAGTATTGACCTATTGTCAGAGTCAAATATCTATACACCCAGGACATCATTGTTGAAGGTTATGTTTTCTCAACAATTTAGTCTGCCACATGGGTTTCCAGAATTTTTTGAGATATTACATTGAATACACAAATACCACCACAAGCGATGACCCACTCTTTTCAGTGCTGTCTTCTTGTTTCTGTCTTGCTGCTATTCACACCTCCTGGCTGGATTAACCTCCAAACAATGTGTGTGTGTAACAGAGAGACTGCCCCTCACCCCACTCCCCCAATCTCAGAATTCTCCCAGACACCCCACACACACACACATTAATATTACATTACGATATAATAATTATCTCCAGCCTATCACAACAAATTATATCCCTCCTGTCTGTGTCTAATACCCCTTTTATACATGGTGCAGGTCTGCTGAATGTGCGTTCACCCCGCATTTGACCTGTTCTTATCCGAGTGCGGTGACGGGTTAATTTCTGGCCACATTGCTACCAGGAAGCTCAACTTTTGGAAGCGCATTGGCACCACATTACGTATGAACCAGGAAGTTGCTCAAACGGTGGACGGTATTGACCTATTCATACGACCACCAATATTTTGGCTTGGACCGATGAAAGCGCACTCTCTGACAGGTATACACAGACACACACACGCAAACACAAAAGCTATGTCATGACAACGGGGATATTATCCCAGATTTTGTGCAGATGATCCCACGCCAAGTTTCCTGAAGCCAGTGCCGTGGGAAATGTGTTTTGTGTGTTGTTTCTTTACGGTGAATTGTTACATGTCGTAAATGTGCCTGATGATTGACCATGAGTCAGTTGAGTACATGTGTGTTGTCTGCGCTATTCTCTCCATTTGAATGGACACTAATTTTCACGCCCGGAATGTCATCACACATGTAATGTGATGTCACCAAGTATATTAACATACATAAGACATGCTTACAAGGACACGCATGGATACACACTCTACATGGTCTAATGAGTACATCTACATACTCAAAGTATCCCCTCGCCTACTGTACCTTTCTATAAATACACTAATTTGCACACATGACGTGTGTATGTAGTGTGTATGTAGTGTGTGTGTGTGTGTGTGTGTGTCTGTCAAAGAGAGAGAAACAGAGCCACTGAGGTCTCAAGTCTCATGGAACGTGAAATGAGGGGATGGGCGAACCGAGGTTTGTCTGACAGAGAGGAGAGACTCAGAGAGTGGGGTGTGTTCTCCAAATTTGTACACACACACACAATATCTGACAGTCTGCATTTTTTGCTAGTATGAATAGGCTCTCAGATGTTCACTGCTTCCAGGTGCCCCATCAGTCTGCGATTCAACCCTCGCCCGAGCACACCATGCTAAATACACGCATTAACACACACACACACAACAATACACACACACACATATACCATTGTGGTTGAACTATGGTTTTAGTCACCGCTTTGGTATGAGGAAGGAAGAGTGCAGCAACAGGCAGAATATAGTCATTTCTGAGGAAAAAGCTTAATTTGCAGTTTCTGTTCATTCAACACCTTCCCCTCCTCCCCTTACTTATCCTCACTAACATAATATCTACCCATAACAGAAGGGTTCCAAATGAGGCTCAGTGCCCTTTCCCTTCACCTGTTTTGAAGAAGGCAGAAAAATTTCAAATCAGCATTCTTTGGCTTACCACTTTTTGGAAAATGTCAGATAGACTTACGCCATCGTCTTATTCACTGTTCATTGTTAGTGGTTTTATTTCAGTTGAAACCGTTGGTGTTAGTAAGAGCATGGTGTATTCAATCTGTATATCTTTTTTTAGAAGGTTGATTCCAACATCAGTACTTTGTTTGAGGATGTGTTTCAGTGTTTTATGCCCAGATAAAATGGCTGATGTTTTTCTCATGGTGAAAAACAAAACATCATGATGCTTAAACTTAGACCAGAACTGGAACACATTAGAAGTAGATGCCTGTCACATCAGTTTTAATATATAAGGCAAATGACAGTATCTGCTCTCTGATTGAGGTGGTCACTAGTTGATAGAGGTGTGGGTGTAGAATTGGCCTTCAGTTGTATGAAAGAGTGTTAGAACAGCAACTGCAACCTTCAAATATATGTTCCAAATCAAGGTCTGTGAAAAATGAATACTGAATTGGACAGGTGAAGGTAACTTGTTCACAAGAGGCTCAAGCAAGAATCTTACTGCACAGACGACCAAACAAAAGATAGAATGGTATTAGATGTTTTAGTGGACGGTTGATGTTGTACATTTATTTAGCTGGATGTCCAGAGCTCAGCGCAGTACCTAAACTAATAAAAGTCGTGGTTTTCAGGTTCTGGAATTTCAACAGGCCTTGGGATGTAGTGATCGGAGGGTGTATGTGTACAGGGAGGTAAAATTGATTTTCAGCTGAACGAAAGCAGATGCATGTGAGCCAGTGAGCAGACACACACACACACATACATAAACGTCAGCAAGAATATGCACAATTGCGCACACTCACTCAGACTCACACACACTCCTGTATTCAGGTGGAAGGTTAATTGAAGGTTA
Organism: Lates japonicus; assembly: GCA_033238685.1. NCBI lineage: Eukaryota > Metazoa > Chordata > Actinopteri > Centropomidae > Lates > Lates japonicus. Next base: position 8,189,748 of record BRZM01003569.1, read on the forward strand.
TAACTGGGGAGTCGAAGACGAGAGGCTTTCAGCGGTAACGCGCGTGTGTGTATGTGTGTGTGTGTTACCTGCTCTGTGTGTATGTGTGTGTGTTTCACCCCTTTTGCTTGCCCTGACCTCCCCACTCCCCATTTCTTCTCTTTTTTTTCTCTGTCCTCATCCAAAGCCCAGTCAACAGCAGCCATGGTGACATTCTCATAACTTTACTAATTCAACCCATCGCTATACTGCCATTGCAGTGCTAGTTTCTCTCATTCTCTCTCTCACCTTCTCCCATATGCAAATGCTTCCTCTAAAAGGTTAATATAATCTGTCAGCTGAGGTTAACTATTCAGGATACACTTAAGAAATGATGTCAATATCTCTCTGTCCATCTGTCCATGAATCTATTAATCTATTTACATTTTTAAAAGTGTCTCCACATACTGGTTCTTCCTTGGTATTTAAAAAACAAATATATTAATATTTAAAACTGTGGTATCTAGTATGTGTTGTTGCAGTATAAATAGAGTGTTTTGAAAAATGTGATAAATAGGAACTAAATACTTAGTTAACCAAATGATAAGTATTGTGGATTTTTTTTTTTAAAGAAGGGAAAATAGACCACTATATAGTTAACTCATTCTGTAAAAAGTTGAACCCAAACACTTCAAACCTCCAACTAAATGAACTTCATGTATATCCATTTTGAGTTATTCAACTGATAGCAAACTGGCCCCTGAGATGGACGACGAGTTCGTTAAACTTGTTGAACCCAAACCAAGAAACACCATTGTTGAACTTCCTCCCTGCCAAAGAGGTTTTAAGCAACATGTTGAATCTTTATAAGCCCAGTAGGCTGTTTCAGAAGGACCTCTACTCTAGACAGAAAAGGAATATTCTCTAAGCACCAAAAACAAGATAACCATCTCGTCATTAAATCTCCTATATCAAGACTGATTCTGGGGACAGAAATCTTCCAGGGGAGATGACAGCCATTAGGTGTCACGTAATCAGCCCATGCTCATCACGCAGGAATGTGAGACTGGATAACTCCTGTAAGCACCATGAAGGTTTCATGAGACATGATTATTAAATGATCAGGTATGGCTGAGACCTGTGTCATTGAGGATAAAGTTCTTCTCAGTGTCGAGGATTGGATTTACATGATATGGCTTGATGACCACGTGTGTGTCTGCCATCAAAAAGACAATCTATGATCTGTATTCACGCATTTGGTGCTGTGTGTATCCATACAAAAGGCATGCTAGTGACACTTGCACACAGTAGCTCTTTGTATCAGTGTGTGTTAGTCTTGTGCATCCATGGGCTCTGCATGTGTGCGCCTTTCATCAAGCCAATTTCCCCAGAGCCTCTCCCACACACACACTAAACAACATCCTGGGCAGGTGGGCCACTCATTCTATCTAGGAATGCAGTAGCTGGGAGGGAGTGAGGCGGCAGCCATATTGAGTTTCTGGAAAAACGGAGGGGCTGCGAGGGTTCAAGGCATAATGTACCTTTTTGTCAATGTGTGTGTGTGTTTGTGGTGCTACTTACCGCTGGGAAATTCTCAAGAAAGCCTGTGTCATGTGTTTGGGTACCAATTCCAAGAAGAACGTAAATAATATAACAAAGGTGATCATTAAAAATTTACAGCAATTTACAACATATTCAGTGGCTGCAACCAATGATTGTTTATTATTGATTAATCTGTAGATTGTTTTATCAATAAATCAGTAAAATGTTTAAATCAGTGAAAATGCCTGTTCTAATTTCCCACAGTTCAAGGTGATGTATTATTGTTTTTTTTTAGTCAATAGTGTAAAACCCATATATATTCAGTTTGTACTGTATATAAGAAAGAAAGCTTCAAATCACATCTGGTGATTATCACAGAGGATGACAGTAATGCATACAAAATTGTCACCCATCGCAAAGTAAATTAGAGAATGGGGTAAAGGCCAAACATAATTAAATCACCATAGGCCTGTTCTTGTGTGATACATCCTTCTAGTGTTGCAGTGGTGCTATCAACAGGTGTAATCAAACCCTATGCAGGTACATATGAACAGCGTGTCCACAGTTAACGCTTTGTGTTTTGCACTGTTTCAATGAAAACAACTACCACAGATTAATTGATAATTGTTAATTTAGCAGCCTAAATGTTTCCTTTAAGAGAAGTGAATAGATGCTTGGTTATGGTAAAGTAAATTATTCGAGCCTATATTCATACAGATATCTATCCTCCAAACAGAGGCAGGCTGAAACTCAGGTTAGGCAGAGTGAGAAGAGAGCAAGATTCGCAGTCCTCCCCAATATCGGGCGTTTGCTTTCTCATAAACAGGAACTAAATCTGGTCGTGGAGGGAACTGAAAAAGGTGTAAAGAGAACTAAACATACTTGGCACAAACACATCTCACTTAAAAAAGAATATCAGGTACAGTTGAAGTCAGAAATACAATGACACAATATGGCATTAAATGTTCTGTGATATCGCTATTGTAATTAGGTGCGAGAATTTATGACAAACATACTCTGTAGGAGATAAAAGTGCAAACTAGAAAGAGGTTGCTATAAATCCATTATTGAATACCACTAAACGACTTTGTAGGACGATTATAGAATACTGTTAGAAAGCATAGAGATAAGAACCACTCAAAGTAGATAGGGAGGCTGCAACCTCACTCAATGCAGCAGATCATTATTACAAGGTGTGAGTTGAACTTGTCTCTGAGGCTGTTTATTCCCACCTCTGCCTCCCCGCAGTGTTTTTAGAACGCCTCCCCCACCCCAACTTCCCCAAACCCCCTCTCCATTTCCATGGTGGTAAACAGACAGATGAATAATTTGACCACGATCGATTCGTTGTTCTCTGGCTCAAATGTGGGAAGCGCCTGATCGCCCCACCCTTCCACCTCCTCCCTCTTCCCCCCCCCGGCCTCATTACTCCGTGGGAGGCCAAACAACAGGCTTTCCTCCCTTAATGATGATGGTGATGATGAGGGAGGAGGATGCCCCAGCTATGCTGAAAAACTGTTTATTGGAGTGAGCCGCTGTTCATTTTAACACTGATCCGTCTCTCTCTTTCAATGATTGTTTGTCAGCCTGTGTGTGTGTTTCCTGTTCTGGTGTGTATTTACCCCTAACTAAATTTTGGAGTGTGTGTGTTTTGCCCTGACGAACTCCTTGTGTGTAAATTATTCCAGACTCTCTACACTGATAGCATTACGGTGTGAAGACCAATCACCATGTTGTTATTTTCTTCTTCTCCTGTTAGTTCACGAGGAGTCGGGGAAGCTCACAGCAGACGGGGGGCAAAGAAGTAAAACAAACAAGAAAAAGCAGACAGATGAGTGATGTTAAGATGAGAGGGAGGCTAGAGAGGAATAAGAGGAGGTAGTTATAGGAAAGTTTTGAAGAACTAAAGAAAATAAGTTGGATTTGCCTATGAATTAAGGGAGGGCGCAGAGCAGAGAGAGGACTCACAACGACAAATATTTACAAAAAATATGAAAAACAGGTGAGTAAAAAATACGACATAGAGTAGCCTGAGGTACTTGTTGTATTACTGCGCCAAACAAAACAACGCTAGGAGAAAAAATCACACATTTACCAATTGTGTTCGATTAAACTTTGAACAAAATATGATTTATTTAGAATATTCACATGACAGTTGCTTTCCCAGTAGTTGTAAGAGAATCTTCTGCTGTTTACATCCAGCTGCTGCAAGCAAAATATTCACACACCGTTTGGTTTTGACTTGACTCCACTAATATTTGTTGGCCACACAAGAAAACTATAGCTACGGGCAGAAGTACAAAACATTGCCTACCCTTCCACTAGATACCAGCCGTGTTGAGTATATTTTGCCATCTGTAGAACCATTGAGAGATTCAATCAATAAATTCATGCCTTTGTGATTTTGTCGTCAGTGGACGGCATGTTGCATAACAGTCCTTTCATTTATTTGAGGCTGTTGTTTGTGTGTAAGTGGCCTCACCTGTCTGCTGTTTCTAAATGAGAAGAGTTTGATAATACAAAAACAACCGGAACAAAAAATACATTATTTCCGTCCACCAGAAGATTTTCTGTCCAGAACAGAGCTTGCAAGTACTAACAAATGTCAGGGGCTTTCATGAAGTGGATACCGAGATAGCGTTTAGTCCAAGAATTCCTGTCACTTTGTGTGACTACCAAAAACACAGGTTAATTCATTTGCAAATGTGGCTGATTATTTTTTTGAGACTAAATGCTATGCTAAATGACTAAGACTGGCAGCAGTGCAGAAATCTCCAAACATGGAGCCAAAGAAGTGGAGTGGAGGGGGAGAGAAAGTGGTGAAAACAGTGAGCAGTGAGTGATGGAAAGAAGATAATATGGTAAATGAAAAAAGACTAGGAGAGAGTTGAAGTTTCTGTGTGTGTGTGTGGTGTTTGAGGGGCACAATAGCCCCTGTGTTATCTGCTGTGGATGATGAGGGAAGAAGGGGCAGCTGGTTCACATTTCCATGGTGCAGGGAGATGGCAGCCAGCTGCACCACAGCTCAGAAGTAGCCTGCCCCTCTGTCTCTCACACACACACACACACCCTACACACACCGTCACTTCAAGGGAAAATGCTGTGATCTGTTGTTGTTGTTTGGGTCTATTCATGAGCCCACCTGGCTACGAAGCCAGTTGCAATGTGCCCAGGTGACTGAGGCAATCCTCATGGGACCTTGTTAAGACAAAGACGCTCGCCATACACTCAGTTTGTCTAGACGGACATCTGACACATGGAGTATCACTCAGAATTAAGCCTTTTGTCAGGTAAAACTTAAACATCATTTATTTGTGGAAATACTCTGAACTTTTTATTGTTGAGTATCTCAAAATAACGAGGATCCTGTCTGATGCTGCGCTTAATTAATTAGAGGATTCTACTCTGCTTTTAAAAGTCTTTAATTGGCCTTTAGGTGAATGAAACTAGCAACAACAACACATTTGTTGTTTTGTCATTTTGGCAATTTCTAGAGAATCTAAACATTGTTATAAATAATGGCTAAACGTCATCATTATAATTACACCTTGTGGGTATACATCCACACCAGGCTTTTTGCCTGCTTTTGGCTTGTCTGTTTCTCAGTTTGCTTTCCTCCTTTCACTCTGTTTTTTCTTAACCTTTTCTTTCTCTATCGCCTTAGCTAATCATAAGACAAACAGACAATCACTGGAGAACAGTTGTTTTTCCAAGTGACAGAAATTGACTTTTCTTGACAGTCGGACAGTTCCTTTCTTGTTCCCTATATCAGCCTATGTTATTGGCCATTTCTACCAGTTGGATACTTTATACATTATTTCTGTTGACAACAAGTAGAAAGAACTGACTGGAAGTTTGTATTTCTCAGATGTAGTTTTTGTTATTTTTCCTATAAAGGAATCTCAAAAGGCACTTGAGGAAGAAAATGCATCCTTTTTGTCAAACGTAAAATATTGAGATGTTATTTCTTAGTTTTATTGCCCAGGTTCACAGAAATAAATTATTCTCCACTAAGTTACAACCACATATACATGTGCCTGGGTGGGTTTTTATTTTATGTTGCTGGTCTCCATCTTCTCATTCTGTGTCATTGTTTCTAATTTAATTTTGTAGTGGCTTTCCGCTATCAGCGCCAGCAAACAATGAAAATGAGGGATGAAAGGTATTGAGAACACTGATTACCCAACGCTACCTGTTGCTGCTGTATGTGTGCGTGGTCTGTGTGTGTGTGTGTGTTCATGAGCGTGTACAAAAAAAAAGTGGATAGGTGGTATGTATTTAGGCACACTGCATAACCCAGAGAATGTACACAAATTTGTGCATGTGTGGGTATTCATATTAGTGCACGTGATAGTAAAAGCCGCGCTCATGCACACTACTGCACACACAGACAACACACACACACACACACCACCCGAGTCTCTAGAGAAGACAGAGGAGGGATGGGTTGACCGGATGGAGCTGCCTGCTTCTTGCTGAGCGAGCTTGACGACAGCTGAACAGCTTGAGGTGTACCGGAGTGGCAGGCCACAAACACACACACTCACAGTCACACACATCGCATACTGTACATGCAAACACACTGGACACACCACCTCATTAATGCTCATGTTCCTGTAGACTTGTTTCTACAGAGGTTTCCAAGTCACATTGCTGGACAGTCGTGACTCCACACGGTTCGCTCCAAACATGTTGGTGAGAGTACTGACACCCTCAAAGTGAAGTCAACACACAGTACACACTTGTTACAATACTGGCTAACAAGGCTTCAATCAGGCCTCCCATTTTTATATAATCAAGAGTTATAGTACCGGTAGTAATGGCGTATTGGCTCGCTTTCTGTCTTCAGTTATGCCTAAAAAGCTGTTTTCAAGTGATAGCCACTCTCCTTCCCATCTCCACTCTACCTCTCTTCATTTCCACCTCTCCCATTCCATCCCCTCTCTCCCTCCGCTCATCCCTTACAATAATCGTGACTTCAAGTCAGCCTATTCTCTTAGCTGTGATTAGGGGTTTTGATTCCAGCCTGCATGTACCAAGCGTCCGGAGGCTTTGGGAAAAACCACGCTCTTTTTCAATCCTAACAAAGAATGGCGCAGTGAGGGTTATCCAAACGTTTAAGCGTGAAGAAGTTAATGAGCTTGCACACAAACTCTATGGTGAATAACCAAAACAAAGAAACATAAAAAGTGGGAGGTGGGGGCGGTAAAATGGGCTCCTGAGTTGAACGAGCCAGCACTGCCCGGTGCCAAGAAGATGAGCAGTTTGCGGCAATGTGTCTGGCTTTGGATGTCTTGATGGTTTTTTATACCCTTAATTTTGGTGTTTGTTGCTTTCCACAATTAATTGCTCTTGATGTTTGTGTTGTTGGAACCTCAATATTTCCTGTGGCTTTTTAACATCTGCCTCCTGATGTTTTGATTTTGTGCTGTCGACAAGCCTTGAGAGGCAAGTCGTCACTTTGTTGCAAAGCTTCCATCTTGTACCTTCAGAGACCTTGAGAATGCGTATTATTCCACCTCTATACAACATTGCATCTACTGATTTCACTGTGGCCTAATGCTGATTGAAGAAGTGTGTTGCAGCCTGTGTTCAAGCTCATTTATCTACCCAGCATTTCATCACAAACATGTTTTGAAAAGACTGAACAGATGCAGAAAACAATGATCAAGGTCTAACTGATAGGGTTAGTGTAGTAAGTTAGGGAGACAAGAGCCCACCAAACTCAACACCCCTTGTTCCTTCTCATCTTCCACCATCTTGTCCTTGGTGATTAAGTAGTAAGATTGTGCTGTTACCCATTCAGATATTGGGCCAGCTCTCTGAGTACATATCAAATTAAAAATGTGGTAATAGCTCTAATCGCAAAACAAATTTGTTTCAGAGCTCCTCCAAATCCAGGTGAGTCTGCCGCCTCCTGGTCAGGCTGGATATGTGACAACTCCAAAAAAAATGAGACATTTCTATTAGGTGATGATGATTTCTTGGCAAAGATGCACTGAAGGAAATGACATTAAGTGTACCATAAACGACAAAAACAATAGAAGAAATTATTTTTGTGTCTTCTTGGGAACTGGCTGGCTTGGCATTTTCCACAGTTTTTGTGTTTACCTGTGATAGCTGCCCAAGGGCAGAATCAGTGATGAGAATGGATCAGAGACTGGTCCAAAAGTTATCTAAGAACACAATGGTAATACTAGTGGCCAAAAACAAGAGAAGAAGTCCATACAAAAACCCTGTGAGACAAGTCCAAACAATAATGAAAATCTGTCTCAAGACTCATTCCAGATTCTCAAGGACCAGGTTCAGCCTACAGGATTACACTGTAAATACATGGTAGTCCACAAACTGGATTACAGTAAAACATCTCTGGTGTAGTTGAGGTCTTTTTCTTCATCCAATGCAGAGTTGTGGGCCAAGTTCTTTCTAGATGTAGAGTGTAACCACTGAAACTGACAGGTTTCTGGTTTAATCCTGAGACAAGAGCATCTGTTTGAAACAGTGAGCTACTGATTCGTAAGAAAAGAACCGCAGACCCGGCCATCACCGGCCAAGTGCCTCTTGAGTTAAGTGCTCAATGCCCCAGTAGATCAAGCTGCAGTATTGAAGCACCGACCGCAGTCTGGAGCTCTGAATTTCTTGTTTGAGTATAAATTGTTCCTCATTGGACTGGAGTACCAGCTCCAAGAAGTCTTGGAGTTGGGGCCAATATGATACATCTTTATCTGTCTCCATTAAGTCTATAACCTGCCCCATCCCCCAACACACACACACACACACACACATCCTCATCGTGGTTGTCAGCAGTCCGTCAGATTCCATCTGTCGATCAGACTCGCCTGCTCTGGATGTGGTTTCTCAACCAGTCTGTGTGTGTAATTAAAGTAAAGGAACAGGGGTGTGGCAACCTCCTCTCACTGCAGCTATTCTTCACTGTGTGATTATACATGTAAACAAGCTGTCTTTTCGTCTCCCCATTTTCCTCTTTTTCAGCCACCGCTTACACTACACATACCGTATAAACACATTATGTATGTGTATCATACTGCATGTGCACATAATGCATGTGTTTGAAAACTTATCCTCGCTAAAAAGGACACATCTCTTTGCTGCAGCAGGAGAGTAGAGTTGGCCTCCCCTCACTCCATGTAGCGTGGCACACAGCACAACAATAATATATGGGTGTGCAAAGTGGTAAATGACAAACATGCAGAGGAAATAAAAGACAGAGAGACAGAGAAAAGGGGTCTTGCTTGAGTGCACTAGCTGCAGGACTTAAAAGCCTCCACTCTACCACCACTTAAAATCAGCGGGTACTGTACAGGCAGAAACAACAAACCCATTGAGCCCCCACCCACCCTATCGCTGGTGGTGTTGTTACTTTGAATACTGCAGAATAAATTTGCTTTTGTTCTGGTAGTCTTCTAAAATATATATTATTTTTAGATATAAAAGAGGCATGAGTCTAACTCACACACATATAGGTATGCAAAATAAAAAATAAAAAAAGAACTTGCTCCTTAGACAGGCACTTGTGTTAAATTAGGTAGTGATGGATGACTATTAGTAAAGGTGTTCTCATGAATGTTGGGTAAAAAGAAAAGAGGATTTAGCAGGCCACCAGCGTCTGACCTCCCACCTTTGACCTCAGCAACACCCCACCACCATCCTCGATCTCTATCCTCCTGCGCCTGAAATTCATTCAAGTCAACGGCAGCACAGTGACGGGTATGGTCACATTGGAGGAAAGGGTCAGAGGGTGGAGGGTGTTCAAAGAAATGATCGCTGACTTTGCAGAGACATCACCGAAGCGAATGAGGAAAGAGGAGAGAAGCATGGAACACACATCTGAGTAGTTATGTATGTAGGTCATTGTATGTGCTCTTCATAAGTGTAATGATCGTATTTATATAGCACTTTATAATCTGAAATCCACCAGGGCTTTACACTGCTGTCATTACTGGACCCATTCACACACACTTAAGCAATACTGCAATGACAGTGTTGCTCATCACACTTGTACCCCATGGCTGCCATCATTGGAGGGTTTACTAGATTCAGTGTCTTGCCCATGATGCTTTATTGAACCGCCACCCTGATCAGTTGACAACTGCCTACCTCCACATGCCCCAGTGATGTTTGCAATGGAAACTTGTTGTTCTACCGTCTATTGCCTTTCTCTGGCTCATGTGCGCCTCGACATCCACATAACCTCATTCACACAGACAAACCCTTTATTCCAGGGTGGGAGGTGTATGGGGCCACGTATAACACTGGTTTCAGTTCTAATAATGGTGGCGAGAGGAATACATTAATATGGATCATGCTGTATTATTACTCTCCACTGAACACCCCACAACCCTACCCTCCACTTTCACCCCTACCCCCATCACAGACAGCATCAGCCACCACTGGCTGCTTCACAGGTCACATGAGGCGTCTCTGAGCCCCAGTGTTCGCGCCAAGGACACGGGACAGACTGGACTGTCCGGCTGGTTATCTAGAAAACCGTGGAGGATTTTTGTGGAAATTCTTCCAGTCCTGAGGCTTCTCCAAAACCATAGTATGGAAATTGTTCGAAGAAGAAGTTTTCTTTTGGGCCATTGTTTCATTTGGCTTCACTTGAAATCAAGACATCTGAATTTTAAATTACTCACATGGTGTTACTGTGTTGATGCAATCGTCCGCTATCGGTGTTTTGGTTCTCATTGTTTATGTGCCAAGCCACACTGGCAGGGGCTTGGGTTTTTAGTTGAAAAATCACATTTGTCGATTTGTTGCTGTCTGTCCCTTGTGCCTTTTGCATGGCTGCAAAAAAAAAAAAAGGCTTTGCAGGTGCTGGTGGTGGTGGACTGTCATGAGTGGACCTGGATGAGCAGAAAGACAGGTCAGCTGCAGCTACTCCGTCTCTTGCCTCACAATGCTGTGTGATTGACAACAGACAACAACCCCAACCTCTGTACAAACAGGATCTAACCACAGCCTGCTGCACACGGAGTTACACAACACTAATTAAGGTGGCATAATATCTTTCTTGCACACTGAACCATATAACGATCTGGGATTCATACTTTAATCAGGAAAGTGAAAATTCAGCAATTTACTGTCATTTTGAACATTAGTGCAGAGACGCATAAATTAGTAAATATCATGTAAGCAGTGCAGGGAATACCAGAAAAGTTGAGTGATGTCTGGATGTCTAACATGATGGTGGTTGGATTTAAAATTTGGTGCTGATCAATAATTTCGTTCACTCCTCTTTGTAGTCAACAAGTAGCTAATGGCAACAAAGGACTTCAAATTAAAATGTACCTTCCTAATCACACATGGAAAAAGTTTCTAATCTGAAACTCAGGCTACCGTGCTGAGGCCAACACCACTTAGTTTGCTGATGGCTTTGGGTCCAGTTTCAGAAACAAATTACCAAGACACTCTATTTTCACCACTACCTGGAAAAAAGAGCCAGAAAAAGATGACCACCCTGATGAAAAGAGGGGTTTTATCAACAGAAAGTCAAAAGAGTTTGCCCTGTGTACAGAGGCAGTTCCCATCACTGTTCAGGCTGCATGCCAGCGAGTTTGTATGTCTCTCTCGCTTTCCCCGCCTTTCCCTCCTTTCCTTCTGAGACTGCAGGATTAATCAAAATGCTGCCAGGACAAAAGGAGTTTTAGATATGAACCTGAAAGCAGCCTTGTCAGCAAATCGTTGAGCCTCATATTATATTTAACTGAACTAACACTGCCCGTTGAGAGGATTACATTTTGAAACCCGCAAGTTTCAAAACGTACAAAAGGCACAAATGGACCCAATTTATTGCAGATGGATGCTGCTAACAGGGTGCTGCCAACCTTAAGAAGTGTCGCTACTACCGCCAGAGTATGTAATTATCCATCATTAAATAATAATTTCTGTAGGACTAGATCTTTCAGGAGCAAAGCAGTTACTACCAAGCCCACAAACACATATGACATTTTGGGCAACAGTGCTTTTGATTTCATCCTAGGTAGCAGAAACCACTCGAAGCACAGATACCCTGATGGCTTCAGTACAATATTCTTTCTAATCATCTGTTGAACCTCATACCACTGAAGCAATCTGGCTAACACCTAATGACGTTGTGACAAGAGATCCTCTGAAGCACGCAGGACTTTTCAAGGTCCATATTTAAATGCCCGGCATGATGGCCATACTGAGCCCATTTGTTATACTGTACATTAGAAAAAATCACACTAGATGTTCATTTACTGTATAAAAGAAAGATTAGGTCATCGAATTTAACTTTTGAAAGCAGGCCAAAGATAGCTCCAGTTTCACTCATAGTTGTGAATTTTATGAACATGTTAGCAGTCATTTTGTTGTGGTATGTCACAGTTAGAAATGGTATGTATCTTCATTTTGAAATGAAACAAACCACACACAGCAATGTTACACGGTGAGCTCCCTGCCAATTACACAGAGGAGTTTTGGAGACATTTTCTAAGCACCAATTGCTAAGTCTTCCTTCTCCGCCTCCCTCTTCTGACTTTCATAATTGATTCTGTCATCCGTGATCCCATTTCCAGAATGGCTGAAGCTTGCTTCCACCTGTCCCAGCCGCCAGTTCAAAAACTTCTTTTCCTCCTGTGGTAATTTTGGGCATGCTCAAGCCTTTTGGTCAGTCGTGATGTTTGTTTGACTCTATTGGCAGAGGGCCAAACACCGATGTCACCCATCCAACCTCCTTTTCCCAGTTCTGCATAAGCAGTCTCCTTTTGCATGCACACACACACACACTACATCCTCACCAACCTTTATTGTCAAGGACTGTCTCACACCCTGTCTCACCTCCCTTTCTCTGGTTTCCAATCAGGCCTGTGGTAGTGTCCTATAATTAAAGCCTCTATATATACTGTGGCAGTGGCACCCTCCTTCCCAGACTCCTCTTAGCCGAGGTGACGGGCTATCGCAGATGGCCACCTGTAACCTTAACAAGGAATGTTGGCAGCCAGCGACAGACCAGGAGAGGCAAAACCCAACAAAAACAAGTTCCCCAAAGGGTTTAGGTTTCTGGCTTGCCAACTTGGTGGCGCCGTAGTATGGCAAGGTTACACAGGACAGATAGTGTCACCCCTCAGTGGCAAACAAATGACAGAATAAAGTCTGTATTTAGGAGGTCAGCTTGCAGCATGAGCCTCCCAGCTGCCAATCCGTTCGCCCCCGCTGCCCGACCCCGACGCTCGCCGCTGTGCACTCAGCCTCAACCGAGGTGGATTTCAGCTAAAAGCCTCACAGCCCTGAGTGTTTATTGGAAGGACAGTGCGGCCTCATAACGTTCAGAGTAAACCCATTTCCCGCCGATCGAACTCAGGGCAACACCTGGAGAAAAACAGAAGGTTGAAGATTCAGTGGGCTCTGGGTAATTTGGTCTCGATTCTTTTTGTAAACATCAATTTCCTTTTGGAAGTTGTCAGACACAACAGTCTATCTTTTGTTTTTCTCCAAAAAGCCACGGAGGCTGCCTGAACGTTGATGAAACAAAATCACACAACACTGATGAGTCTGAGCTTTAAGAACAATTTTGAAAGCAAAGTCTCAGGCTGATTCATAAGCCAAGAGTGACCCATCAACTGCTCTACTTTGAAGTCAACACTCATTTCACAAGAAAAGTTAGCAACTTCTAAGTTTAAAGAAAAAAAAAAACAAACTTTCAGGT